>QJNZ01000012.1:212083-276399 GCA_004155055.1 Monosporascus sp. CRB-8-3 | reverse complement strand
ATTATATCGAAATGATAACAAATCATTCGAAAATTCAAGAATCTCGCAAGGCTTGCGGAAGTCACTTACCGTATTATCTCTTTAAATTCGAACATTTGGCAAATGCCAAGTCGACGATCCCCTAGACGCGTTTAGTTTTTCATTTTTCGGTAAGTAGCTGCGCAGTTGGTCCTGGTTCCATGTCTATGGTGGCCCAAAATTTCAAACTAATTGCGGAATTAGGAAAAACTACGCCCGCCTGGGGGGTCGCCGACTTGGCATTTGCTAAGTGTTCGAACTTAAAGAGATAATACGGTATTAAAACAGCCACAGGGATCCAACTGCCCAGCAGCCATCGCCGCGATATCTACACCCCAAGCTGAGAACACATTCGCCTCCAACCAGGACGTCCACGACGGCGTCTTCGAGGCCGCAAAAGCCGACTTCAGATAATACTACCTGTACTACACAACATCGGGGCTCCACGCGCAGCTGCATCCGGGCTCGTCCTCGAGCCCGGGGGCGTACTACTTCGAGTAGCGCATGTCGCTGACGTCGCCACAGTTGCTGCTACGGCGCGGGGGCGATAAGATGGCGCCCGTGGTCAGTTTCGCCTGGCTGCGCCACTTGTCGCGGCACATGCTGCTGGGCAAGGGGGATTGCAGTAAGAAGTCGCCGGGGAAGCAGATCGTGTCAGATATAGGGGACATCAGTTGTATTGTTGTATTAAGCTAAGTTGCGTGTATTTCTTGTACGCGTACAGCTTTTTTATAACTTAATAACAGAACATATATTTTCCGATTAAAAGGACCTTTTCCGTATTTAAGGTACGTTTAGTAACTTTTACTAATTAATATATCCTTTTAACGCTTTAAAATATTTATGGCGTTAATCGTTATTTATTATTATTTCCTAAAGTTATAGTTTTTTATTTAATTTTTCTTCCGGTAATTAAATTCTTTTAATTATTTAATTCTTTTTTTAAAATTATTCGTAAGGTATTTTTCCGCCGTTTAAAGGTTTTCGTAATATTTATTAATCCTAATTACTTTTTAAAATGTTTAAACGGTTTACGTAATAAAATTTTAATTAGTTTATTAATTAATATATCGTTTATAAACGTATAATCTATTTTAATTAAATCCCTTTTTATAACTTTTTGTAATTAATAGTTATATATATTTACGTACCGTAGTTTTATCTATAATAAAACGACGTTAACGTTAACAAGCTGAATAATTTATTAATTATCGTATTATATATTTAACGGTATAGTATTAAAAGTAATTCCTAATTTTTTAATTAGTTAAAAGCTAAATAAAGCTTTTTTGATAATTTACGTAAAAAATAATAATTCCGTTTTTATTATAAAAGTAATTATTGTATTTTACTTATTCGCCCGTAATTTTATTATTTTTCTAAATAACTTTATAACGTAAGTTTAGGAACTTTTTCGATCGACCGTATTATCCGCGAAAAAGGTATTATTTCAGGTATTTAACGAATTTTCGCCTTCGAATTATAAGGTTAATGTTTTAGTTCCGATTAGGTATAGTATAACTTAATTAGCAGCTTTATAATATATGTCGTTAAAGTTTAAATTAAAATGGGTAAGTTGGGATATGGTAAAGGATATATCGGGTTACGTATTAATTGTTATGTAAAAAATAAAACCGATTTTTTTTAATATTTATTAATAAAGTTTAAATAAACCAGATTAAAATTCGATAATAATTTAAAGTTAGTTATAAGCGTTTTTAGGAAGTTATTTAGGTTTTTTTAAGGATTAAATTAATTAGTTTATTTATAAAGTTGGATTAAGATAATTAGATTTTCCTATTAAATCTGTTTTTAATTATTTCGATATTAAGAAATTATTATAAGTTCTTACTTTTTATAAATGTATACCGTTCTCGTATCTGCTAAATTAACTGATCGACGAGGTTTTGGTTTTTTTTGCGATATGCTGTAATAATATCGTCCATAAAAAAAGATAAGTACTTTTTAACGAGTAAAATAATAAGGTTTATAAAAAATAAAGCTAAATCTTAATCTTTTAAACGTCCCGGTAAAATCTTTTTGCTATAATAACGGCGATTCCCTGAAGCTATATAAAGCCTTTTTAATTAAAAAAGCTTTTTTACGTTAAAGGTGTTTTAAAAGCGTTTTTATATATATTTTATAAGGTAAGTTAACGTTAACGAAGGCGTTAATAGCGTTATATTATTTAAGTTAAGTTAAATTTAACTACCGTAATAATTAACGCCTTAAATAATTTTTTAATTAAAGTAAATACGTATATATTGTTATATATGTTTTTTAATTATTAATCGCCTTGTATAACAAAACGTACTTTGTATTTTTATAACTAATTATATTTATTAAATTTATAGACCTATATTTATATATATCTTAGGACTTATTTCTTTTTAATAGAAAATTAATTAATTATTTCCTAAGATCGTATTTTTTTATAATTTTGCAAGTAAACCTTTTTAGCTTTACTAAATATTTCCTTTAATAGGTATGTATTTAGCTTTTTATAGTTTTGCGGCGGTAACGGTAAATTATGCCTATGTACCTTGTTTTGCGATTTTAATGCTTTTTTATATATTAAGATATTATTACCTTTCCTATTAAAATAACGCGTATTTCGGGTAATTAATTTTTTTAAATTTCTGTAATTTACCGGCCAGTTATTATACGTATTTATAAAAAAGACTAAACGTTCTATATTAAATATAGCTCTTTATACCCTGTATTTATTTTAGATAATACTTTTTTAACACGGAATATACGGGGGGTTTACGTTTATTACCCGTAAAGTGCTTTCGTTTTTTACCGTTACTTTAGGTTAAACAATATAAAAAAAATTTAAGGTTACTTTTATTCCTTTTATTAGCGCAATAATCGTAACAATTATTAAGGCAAACGTTAATAATAATAATAATCCAAAAAACGGAAATAATTCGAATATAACGGTCGTACAAAGATAATTAATCGCTTACAAATAGGCTTATTTTCCCCTATCCCGTACGTTTTTTACGCTAATACTTCTTTAAAACCATTTTTTTCATTCAGCCGGTAATTAAATTATTCCGTTTAAGTTTTTAATTTTTTCTTATATGTCAATTGGATAATTATTATTTTAATTAGGTATTTTTACCTATTAAAATAACTTTTATAACATTTTTTTATTACGTATAAAAAATCTTTTTTTAAATTTTTGATATTATTTAAAAAAGTAGCTTTTTCGTTAAATTATACGTTTCGAATAATAATAACCTTATTAATTAACGGATTCCAGATCTCGTAAATATTCGTAAATCGGTAACCGACTAAAAAGTTAATTTATGCTTTAGAATTTAACTTTTAAAGTTTTTATTTTTTCTTTATATCGGTAATTAATATAACGTAAATTATATAACTATAAATTCGTAAATAAGCTTGTTATAACCTTCGATTAAGCAATATAATACCGTCTTTATATATTAGGTAAATATAATAAACCTTATATAGGTTTTGCTAAAAAAATGTATAGTAAAAAATACGGTTATATAAATATATTGCTATTTTAAAAACATATATAATTAAAAATAAAAATAATTTAACATTATTCCGTATCGTAATTGTTTTTTTCTTAATTATACCCCTTAAACATTTTATACCCGTGTTATAAGCCTAAGTATGCAATATTAAAAGCTTTAATTTAATATTAAAAAAAAACGATTATAATATATTTCGAAATTAATAATTTTTTAAAATTTCGTTATCGTATTCGATTACTTATAGAAAAACTTTATACTGGTTTTTTAAAACATTTAAAAGGTAATTAAACGTTATAATTAATATATTTTGCTTTCGGTTTTTAAAGTAAATGTCCTAAATAAAACCTAAGTATTTATCGGTAACAAAAATAACGTATTTATATTTTTTTACTTTTTTTTAAAATTTATAAAGTTAATAACGATTTTTTAACTTAATTAGGAAACTCTTTTTCTAAACTGGCGACGTATTTATTTTTTGGCCTTCGCCTTATTATATACCTAGTATTTAATTATTATAAAATCTTTTAAACGGATTTTTTCGTATAAAATTATAATTAAATAATTATTTCAGGCCTTAAATAACCTAATTTTAAATATTACGTAATACTATTACCGGTCCATAATAATTTCGCTATTTATAAATTAACGCTTTATTTATAAATTACAAAAATTATATAAATAACTATTACGTTAATATTTTCGATAACGAATTAATTAAATTTCTTTATTAACGTAATAATTATTTAATTATATTTATCTCGGATAAAATAGTTAGTTTTTCGGTTATTTTACCAGTATTTTTTTTTCCGGAACTGCCGGAGAAATACTAGGTTATATACAAAGTTTTCGTAATAGGTTATATCGTATAGACGTAATATTTTCGTATTACTAAAACTTTAAAGTATTACGTTAACCTTTCCGTATCTTTTAATCGGAACGAAATTATTACTTACGTATATCTTATCGTTTTATATAATTTATTTAAAATTTAAAAATTTATTAATAAAGTTAAAAATATATATCGTAAATTTTAAATCCAAAATAAATAAATTCTTTAGAAGGTAAAACGTAAGATTTATCGTATTATGTTAATTAAAAATTAAAAAGTACGTTAGAATTTATTTTACTTTTTTTAAAAATTAATTTATTTCTTAAGTAATTATTTTTTGTATATTTTTTAATAAATAATTAATTTTCTCCTTTAAAAATTATCGGAAAATATTCGGCCTTAAATATATATTATTATTTTATCGTTAAAACGAAAGGTTGTCGGGGCTTTATTAAAAAATACGTAATAATACTGGGAAAATTAAAAAAAAAAATTCAAGTACGTTTTATAACGGGTTTTTTATATGTTTAACTTTTAACGTTTTCGTTTGCTATTGTTATTATTTCGGCCCGTTTAAGAACTTTTACGACTACTTCGTTTCGGCTTATGTTTTAAAGTTTTTTTTTGCGGCTAAGGGTTATTTTTAATTTCCTTTTAATTAGGATTATCCTGATTAAAAAGGTCCGTAAATATCTTATAAAACGTCGGAAATATTACCTTAATATTTTTCGATATAAATTATAAATAAGTTATGGTCTAGTAATTTAAAAAATTAACCGTTATTTCCTAATAATTAATTATACCGTTATTAATTTTAAAATTTTTTATTATTTAGAAAATAATTATCTAAGTTCTTATAATAAGAACTAATATTATATATAGGTTATTTATTTATACGATCGTCGTTTTCGTTTTTAAAATTTTATATTATTATTCCTGGGTTATAATTTCTTATTATTTTACGATTTATTCGTTTAGTCTTTTTGCCGATTTCGAAATTTACTTTAATTTTTCGTAATACTTTCGTTAAGTATTAATTAAAAGCTTATTATCGTATATTTTACCGGATTTAATTAACTTAACGTATTATTTCCGTAAATTTCTTCCTGAAAAAACATTTTTTTTTAATCGTTAAAAATATTAATTTTAAAATTTATTTTATAAAATCGTTATTATTTTTTCGAAAAATATTATATTTATAATTTTTATAAATATATGCCGTAAAGTTTTAATTATAAACTTATTTATTTTCGGTTGTTATTTTAAAGGTATTCGTTAAGTAATTAATATAATCGATTTTTTCGTAAGTTTTTCCGGAAGATATAAATATAATTAAAAAGCTACTTAGGGTATTAGTTCGTATTATATAACGGATTTATCGTTTCGGATACGAAATTATACTAAATTTTATTAATTTAATAATTTACAAAAATAATTAATTAAGATCGATATAATTTTATATATCGGGAATATACGTTTTAGCTTAGAATTCGCCTTTAAAACGGTTTTAATTTTTAAGACCGTTATAAATAACGGAAAACGCTAACGATACTGTTATTATTATAATTAATAAAATATATTAATAATTATTATTAATATATAACTTATATTATCTTAATAATAATTAATTAATATGTAATAATACGAATTAAATAAATAAAACTTTTAATTTTTAAATATAAAAAATATTAATTATGTTATTATATTAAGTTAAGTTGCGTATATTTCTCGTACGCGTATAGCTTTTTTATAGCTTAGTAACGGAATATATATCTTCCGATTAAAAGGACCCTTTCCGTATTTAAGGTGCGTTTAACACCCCTTGCTAGCTGACAGATTGCCTAAGAGTTACCTCAGCGAGCCCAGGCCTTTCTAGCTCATTTTCCGATTTATTAAAATTACTTAAGTACTGTTTTATAACGTTAAAAATCAACGAATTAAATCCTAAATATCGGTAACGAACTAATGGGGCCTAAGTTCTAGTTATACGGCAAAAAAAAAAAAAAAAAATCCGTTTAATATATTTATTTTTAAAATAAATAAAATTTTATAATACCTTAATAATTAAACATTTCCTGTAATTATAAATATATTTATATAATGACTTTAATTATAATTTAAATCTATTACGTTATTGTTATTATTATTAAATTACGATAAATTCGAATTTTTCTAATTTTATTCTATTATGCCTTTAATATAGAATATATATATATTAAATATTTAATATAACGTAAAAGAAATTATTCGTAAGTAGCGCTATTATAATAAGACAAAAATTATTAATTCGATTATATAAGGTAAAGTGCTATTAAGATATCTAACTAGTAATATATAAAAAGTTGATTTATTTATCAAGTACGTATATAAAAGATTATACAGCGCGACCGGAAAGCATTTCCGAAAAAACCGCACCTTTTAATAGGCCGGATAAAAAAACGTAATGCGGGTTATTAACACGGTAATAAATAAATGGTTACGTATACGATTAATTTAATTAATTCCCAAAACCCTTAACCATTTTAATTAATCACCGATACGGTAATTGTCAGCTAGCAGGGGGTACTAAACGCACCTTATATACGGAAAGGATCCTTTTAATCGGAAAATATATATTCCGTTACTAGGTTACAGAAAAGCTGTACGTATATAAGTAATATATGCAAGTTAACCTAATATAACGACATAACTAATATCCCTTATATTTAATAATTAAAAGTTTTATTGGATTAATTTGCGTTATTATTAACTAATTAGCTATTTTTGAAACGATATAGGTTATACATTAATAATAATTATTCGTATATTTTATTAATTATAATAATAACGGTATTATTAACGTTTTCCGTTATTTATAATAAACTTAAATATTAAATTCGTTTTAAAAGCAAATTTTAAGTTCAAACTTACGTTTTTAATATATAAGATTATATCGATTTTAATTAATTATTTCCGTAACTTATTAAATTAATAAAACCTAATATAACTTTATATCCGAAATAACGAATCCGTTATATAATACGAACTAATACTTTAAATAATTCTTTAATTATATTTACATTTTTCGGAAAAACTTACGAAGAAATTAATTATATTAATTACTTAATAAATACCTTTAAATTAATAACCGAAAATAAATAAGCTTATAATTAAAATTTTACGATATATATTTATAAAAATCGTAAATACGATACTTTTCGAAAAAATAACAACGACTTTATAAAAAAAATCCTAAAATTAATATTTTTAACGATTAAGGAAATAATTTTTTTTAAGAAAAAACTTACGGAAATAATACGTTAAGCTGGTTAAATCGGGTAAAATATATAATAATAAGCTCCTAATTAACATTTAACGAAAATATTATAAAAAACTAAAATAAATTTCGAAATCGGTAAAGAAATTAAGTAAATAAATTGTAAAATAACTAAAAATTATAATCCAAAAATAATAATATTAAATTTTAAAAACGGAAATAACGATTATATAAATAAATAACTTATATATAATATTAACTCTTATTATAAGAATTTAAACAATTATTTTCTAAATAATAAAAAAGTTTACAATTAATAACGGCACGATTAATTATTAAAAAATAACGGCTAACCTTTTAAATTACTGGACCATAATCTATTTACAACTTATATCGAAAAATATTAAGATAACGTTTCCAACGTTTTACGGAATCCCCGCGGTTTTTTTTAATCAGAACGATCTTAATCAGAAAAAGATTAAAGATAATTTTTAACCGCAAAAAAAATCCCAAGGTATAAGCCGAAATAAGACGGTTATAAAGGTTTTTAAACAGGCCGAAATAATAATAATAATAAGCGAAAACGTTAAATATTAAACGTATAAAAGATTTAATACAAAACGTACCTAAACCTTTCGTATACGTTACTTTAATATTTTTACGCGTTTTTTTAACAAAATTCCAGTAAAATTCAAACTTAATAAAGTAATTTTAATAATAATTCAGAACCGAATTATTTCCGTTTAATCCTTAAAGGAAAAAATTAATCATTTATTAAAAATTAGGGAAAAAATAATTATTTAAGGAATAAATTAATTCCTAAAAAAAATAAAACGGGTCCCGGTATATTTTTTAACCTTTAATTAATATAATACGGTAAACGCCACATTTTATCTTTTAAGGAATTCGTTTATTTTAGATTTAAAATTTATAATATATATTTTTAATTTTATTAACAAATTTCTAAATTATAAAATAACGGTTTAAAATAACGGAATATACGTAAAAAACAATTTCGTCCCGATTAAAAAATACGAAAAAATAGATATATTACTTTAAAGCCTTAAAGGCCTAAAAACGTTACATTTATATAATATAACTTACTGCGAAAATTTCGTATATAACTTAATATCTTTCCGTCAGCTGTTAAAAAAAGGGGTATTAATACGATAATTAAGAAATTAACAACTTTATTCGAAATAAATATAATTAAGTAATTATTACGTTAATAAATAAGTTTAATTAATTCGTTATCGAAAATATTAACGCAATAATTATTTATGTAACCTTTATATTTTAAAAACGAAACATTAAATTATATACAGTTAAATTATTACGAATCGGTAACGGTACGATATAACATTTAAAATTAAATTATTTCAGACCCGAAATAATTATTTAGTTACAGTTTTATACGAAAGGAGTTTACCTGAAAAATCTTATAAGAGTTAAATACTAGGCATAAAATAAGGCGAAAGCTAAGAAATAAATACGTCGCTAACTTAAAGAAAACGTTTTCCGATTAAGTTAAAAAATTGCTATTAATTTTATAAACTTCGAAAAAAACGTAAAAAGATATAAATACGTTATATTTGCTACCGACAGGTAGTTAGGCTTTATTTAAAACACCTATTTTAAAAACCGAAAGCAAAATATATTAATTATAACGTTCGAATACCTTTTTAAAAGTTCTAAAAAACCAAGATAAGGTTTTTTTACAAGTAATTAAATATAATAACGAGATTTTAAAAATTATTAATTTCGAGATATATTATAGTCGCCTTCTTTTAATATTAGATTAAAACTTTTAGTACCGTACATCTAAGTTTAAAACGGGGGTATAAAACGTTTAAGGGGTATAATTAAAAAAAAAGCAATTACGATACGAAATAGCGTTAAATTATTTTCGTTTTTAATCGTATACATTTTTAAAGCAGCAGTATATTTATATAACCGTACCCTTAAATACGAATTTTTTTGGTAAAACCTATATAAGGTTTATTTCATTTACTTAACGTATAAATATAGTATTATAATACTTAATCGGAAATTATAATAAATTTACTTACGTATATACGGCTATATAGCTTACGTTATAATAATTACCGCTATAAAAAAAAAAAAAAACTTTAAAAACTAAATTCCAAAACCTGGATTAGCTTTTTAGTCGGTTACCGATTTACAAATATTTACAAGATTTAAAACCCGTTAATTAATAGAGTTATTGCTATTTAAAACGTATAGTTTAACGAAAAGGCTATTTTTTCAGGTTATATTAAAAATTTAAAGGACGATTTTTTATACGTTATAAAAGAAAAGTTATAAAAGCTATTAAGATATGTAAAAATATTTAAATAAGGCTTAGATTATTTAAATATATAAATATAAAAAAAAGACGAAAATTTAAGCGGAATAATTTAGCTACCGGTTAAATAAAAAAGGTAGTTTTAAAATGACATAGGCGTACAAAACGTACGAAACGGGAAAAAATAAACCTATTTATATAAAATTAATTACTTTTATACCATTATTATATTCGAACTATTTTTATCTCTTAAATTATTATTTTTACTAGCGTTTACTTTAATAACTATTACGATTATTACGTTATTTAACTTAAGGTAACAGTAAAAGACGAAAGTACTTTACGAGTTATAAACGTAAATTTCCCGTACGTTTTATATCGAAAAAATAATTATTAATACGATTATAAAACATAAAAAACCGTATTTAACGTAAAACGAATAATTAATTTTATTAATACGATTAATAATTAGCCGGTAAATTACGAAAATTTAAAAAAGTTAATTACCTGAAATACGCGTTGCTTTAATCGAAAAAGTTTCGATATAAAAATATATAAAATCCTTACGACGCAAAACCGGATATATAAACGCAATTTGCTATTACCGTCGCAAGGTTAAAAAGAGCTAAATATATACCTTTTAAAGGAGATATTTCGTAAAACCGAAAGGGTTTATTTACAAAGTTATAAGAAGATATAATTCTGGGAAATTATTAATTAGTTTTTTATTAAAGGGAAATAAGTTTTAAGATATATATAAGTATACGTTTATAAGTTCGATAAGTATAACTAGTTGCAAAAATACAAAGTACGTTTTATTATACGAGGTAATTAACAACTGAAAAACGTTTATATTAATATATACGTATTTATTTTAATTAAAAGGTTATTTAGAACCTTAATTACTGTTACGGCTAGATTTAACTTAGAGCTAAAGTAGTATAATGCTATTAACGCTTTCGTTAACGCCCAGTTACCTTATTAAATATATATAAAAACATTTCTAGAATACCCGTAACGTAACAAGATTTTTTAAATTAAAAAGGTTTTATACGGCTTAAAGGAGTTGTTATTGTTATAGTAAAAAGACTTTACCGGGACGCTTAAAAGACTGGGATTTAGCCCCGTTTCTTATAAACCTTGTTACTTTATTTATTAAAAGGTGCTTATCTTCTTTTTCGTAAACGATATCGTAATAACATATCGTAAGGAAAATTAAGACCTTGTTAATTAATTAATTTAGTAAATTCGGAAACGGTATACCTTTATAAGGGGTAAAAACTTATAATAATTCCTGAATATCGAAATAATTAAAAATAAACTTAACAGAAAAATCTGGTTATCTTAATTCGATTTTATAGATAAACTAATTAACTTAATCTTTAAAAAAAGTTTAAATAGCCTTTTAAAAACGCCTATAATTAACGTTAAGTTATAGCCGAATTTTAATTTGGCTTATTTAAGTTTTATTAATAAATACCAAAAAATGATTAGTTTTATCTTTTATATAGCGAGTAATACGTAACCCGATATATCCTTTACCGTATTCCGATTTGCCCGTTTTAACCTAAACCTTAACGACGTATATTATAAAGCCGTTAATCGAGTTATATTATATTTAATCGGGATTAAAACGTTAACGTTATAATTCGAAGGCGAAAATTCGTTAAATATTTAAAGTAACGTTTTTTTTACGGATAATACGATCGATCGAAAAAACTTTTAAGTTTACGTTATAAAATTATTTAAAAAAATAATAGGATAACGAACGAATAAAAAAGATATAATAATTATTTCTATAACCGAAACGGAGTTATTATTTTTTATACAGATTACAAAAAAATTTTTGTTTAGTTTTCGATTAATTAAAAAGTTAAGAATTATTTTAAATACTAGACCGCTAAAGATATAATAAGATAATTAACAGATAATACGGTTTATTAACGCCGACGTTAACTTATTATAGACGAAATTACAGTACGTAAATATATATAACTATTAATTATAAAAACCTGTAAAAAAAAACTTAATCAAAATAAATTATACGCTTACGGGCGATATACTGGTTAATAAATTAATTAAAACCTTATTACGTGCTTTATTTAAGTATTTTAAAAAGTAATTAGGACTAGTAAATATTACGGAAACCTTCGAATGGTAAAAAAATACTTTGCGAATAATTTTTTAAAAAAATTAGCTAATTAGGAAAAATTAATGGCCAGAAAAACAATTAAATAAAAAACTATAACTTTAAAAAAGGATAATATATAACGATTAACGTTATAAATACTTTAAGGCGTTAAAGGGGTATATCAGTTAGCAGGGGGTACTAAACGTACCTTATATACGGAAAGGATCTTTTTAATCGGAAAATATATATTCCGTTACTAAGTTACAAAAAAACTATATGCGTACGAGAAACATACGCAAGTTAGCCTAATACAACGACATAACTAATATCCCCTATATTTAATAGTAGCGGAGCCGAAGCCTTAAATGGTCAGCTTTTTAAACTAGCGCTACCCAGAAAACGGGGTCCTAAGCTAGATTCGAACTAACTGTCTTTTGCGGTTAACCGTAACAGGGTGCCCAAGCCTGTCGCAATTAAAAAAAACACTTAGGCTCGCGACTACTAAGCTATTAAAATATTAATTCGATTATATAAATTAGTTAATTAATTTATTAAAAATAAAATACGTAATATTATATTAATATATAAAAGTAAATAAAAATTAACTTACTTTATAAACGAGAATTTTAATTTAATTTAAATATTTTAATTAAAGAATTATATATATTAATTAATTAAAACCGATAAAATATAAAACGAAAAAAAAAACTTTAAAATAAAACTAATTCGAAAATTTTATATATTTTTTATAATTTAATTTATTATAAGTTATATAATTTTTAAAATTAATAAGAAATATTTATTTATTAATTAAATACATTTTAATTGTATTTATATAAATTATAAATAAAATTAATACGTTAAAAACATTAAATATTCGCGAAAATTCTTATACGTAAATTAAAAATAAGAGTATTTAATTTTAATATTATTAGGATATATATAATGGCTAAAGGAATTAGGTATAGGGGGTCCCTAGGGTAACGGAGAGGTGGACGCGACAGACCTACTATTTGTATATATGTAGTTTAGTTCTAGCTACTTTTATACCTTTCTTATAACCTAGATCCACTAGAATAACAGCGATATCCCGAATTGCAACCCGTTTACTTATAAATATAATAATATAATTTTAGCTAAAGTAAATGATATTTCATTATATAAGTATAATATTATAATTTAAATAATTAAAAGTATATTCGTAATATAATATTTCTACATACTTCCGTTTTATTAAATATTATTATTTTTATTATATATTATAAAAACCGTATTATTAAAAAAAGTTTTAATTAATTTATATTTCATTATATATAATTTTAATAAAAAATTTACTAAAGGTTTAAATAATATATTATATAATTTAATTATTTTTTATTATAATTAATAAGTTTTTAAACTAATATATATTCCGTATAATAAACGCTGTTCGAATTTATTTCATATTATTATTAAAAACGAAAATATTATTTATATTATTTATAATATTTAATAACGTTCTATATAAGTAAGTCGTTTATGTAAGTAATTTTATTTATTTTTTATACTATTTTAACTTACGTTTTATATAAGTACTCCGGACGTATAAGTACTCCGGACGGTTTTTAGCACCTCGTAATAACAAATTTAAATAACTTAACAATAATATATCGCATTAATTTAAATTAATCGGATCTTTTTTTACTAAACGTTTTTATAGCTTTTTTACAAGTACGCGTATTATATCCGGGCTTATTATAAACGCTATATTTCTATTTCTTTATCTTAATTCTTATACGACAACTTTTTTTAGTTATTATTAACTGTATTTTTTCATTATCTATTTTTTTAAGCTAGAAAAACTTATCTTTCTTATATAGTAAATATTTCTTTTTTTAAAAACGTTTATTTTTAATTTTCCGACATTTGCTTAAAATATAATTTCTTTTACGTAATTAAATATTTTTATTTAGAAAAAAAAACGGTTTTATATTAAAATAATTCTCCTTAGAGAAGACGTAACCGTAGAACTAAATTAAAGAAATAAATAGATTATATTATCGGTTGTTAAGTTTTACCAAACCTTAACCTTATAGGCGTCTTATTTTAAGGTGATTTTAAACTGCCTAGTTATACAAGCCCCTATCGATAACCATTCTTAACGGAATTCTGGATGGTTTTCGTAATCCGGAACAACCGGACAAACTATTACTTGTAATTTTCCTTATATCGATTTAAAAGTTGAACTTCGACGTTTTTAAACCCGTTATTACTATCCTTTAGTTTTGCTAATAATTTTTTTATAAGCCGGATATTTCTTAATATAAGTTTACGCAAAAACCAATTATTTTTACCGTTTTAAATTAAATCGTATCCGAAAATTAAAAACAAAACTTAATTTTTTTTGGATAAGTTATTAATATCGACGGAAGTATTAATATATTTTATTCGGCCGATTATTTTATTCAAGTCGGATAACTTAATTAAAACCGTTTCCGTCGAGATTCCGGAAATACGGAATACTAGGACTTTATATTCGGACTTAGCCGGCATGCCTTAAAATTAATCGAGGTTAAAAAAGGTAACTATCGTAAAACTAACGAAAAGTCGCAAAACAGCTATCTTATACGGACTTAAAATTTACCGCGAAAAACTTAATATCTCCTAAGTTATTATTTAAGATTCCCCTTACTAAACCAGCTAAAGGGTATAAAATTTATTAAAGTCGAAGCTTATCGGCATTACGTAATTAACTTTGGAATAAAGCTTTTCGCAACCGAAATACAATCTATTATCACCGTAAAAACCATTAATAATTACCGTATTCGAAAATGCTGGGTAAAATATCTATTGTATTAATTATTAATATAATTACTTTATATCTTTAGCTCAGTCTAGATAATACGGCTTAAACCTAATAACTTTATATATAAAAATAATATTCTTCTTAAAGAAGACGTAACCGTAAAACTAAATTAAACAAATAAATAAATTATACTATCGATTACTAAGCTTTATCAAACCCTAACCTTTTTACAAACTGCCTAATTATACCCTTATCAACGACTATTCTTAACGGAATTCTAAACGGTTTTCGCAATCCGTAACAACCGGACAAATTATTATTCGTAATTTTCTAATTTATATTAATTTAAAAGTTAAATTTCGATATTTTTAAACCCGTTATCGCTATTTTCCAGGATTGCCAATAATTCTTTTATAAGCCGGATGTTTCTTAATATAAATTTACGTAAAAATCAAATATTTCCGCCGTTTTAAATTAAATTATACCCGAAAATTAAAAATATAACCCGATTTTATTCGGAAAAGTTATTAATATCGACAAAGGTATCGATATATTTTGCTCGGCTAATTATTTTATTTAAATTAAATAACTTAATTAAAACCGTTTCCGTTTAAATTCCGGAAATACGAAGTATTAGGTCTTTATATTCGAACTTAGCCGGTATATTTTAGTTGTTTTAATTAATAAAGGTTTAAGAAAATACCTTAAAATTAATCGAAGTTAAAAAAAATAGCTGGTCTGGAGTTCCTAACCTTTTTTCCTAGCTAACATCTAACACTTTTAATCGTAAAACTGGCAAAGGGTCGCAAAGTTATCTTATACGGACTTAAGGTTTACCGCAAAAAGCTTAACATCTCCTAAGTTATTATTTAAGATTCCCCCTGCTAAACCAGCTAAAAGGTATAAAGTTTATTAAGGTCGAAACTTGTCGGCATTACGTAATAATCGGCTTCGGAATAAGGCTTTTTACGACTAAAGTATAATTTATCGTTACCGTAAAATCTATTAATAATTACCGTATTCGAAAATATTAGATAAAACATTTATCGTATTATTTATTAATATAATTATTTCGTATTTTTAGCTTAGCCTAGATAATACGGCTTATACTTAACAATCTTACATATAAAAGTAATATATAATTTTTTATTACAAAATTAACCGACTTAAATATTTTTATTAAGGAGTTATTTTAATAATTTCTAATTTTTTTTAAATAACGCTTTTATTTTATTGCTTTACCGATATTTTTAAAGGTTTTCGTAAGCGGAAAAGTAAAACCGGTAAAGCTTAACGGGGAGACAATCGGCGTAAGTATAATTAAAAATTTCGAATTCGGAAATGATATTATTAAAATCTAATAAAATAAAATTAGTTTTTGCGAATTTAAATTTAATATTATCGGACGTTATAATAACTTTAAACGTATCGTAAAAGCCGCTAAGAAATTCTTTTTTAGTAATATAAATACAATGGCGTTATATTAGGTTTTCGATATATAATAAATAAATACGTTTTAAAATAAAAAAAATAAGATATATTAAAAGGTTAAGACTTATACGAAAAATATGCGGGTATATAAAACGGATTAATATTCTAATTAGCGTAATATCTTTCGAATTTTATTAAATAATAAATTTCGTAACCGTTAAGGATAAAAAAACGTTTCGATTTTTTCGTACGTATTTAAATATATTTATTAAAATACTATATTTATTTTAAACCTAATTTATTTATTATTTAGTTATTATTATTTAATATGATTTTTAATCGGTTATTAGTAATAAGTTATTATAATATTAAAACCTAAAATTATTTTTTTATTATAATAATAAATAACGGTATAGCTTAATTTCAGGAATTAATAATTTAAATACTTATAATTTATTTTTTATTTTTTTATTAAGCTTATTTATGTTTTTTATATTTTTCGGTATAAATAATTCCTATATCCGTTATCATAAAAAGCCTTATTAAAAATCTAATCTCGTTAAAGTTATAAATATCCTCTTTTATAATACCGTATTTTACGGTAATAACCAGAATAAGTTCGAACTATCAGCGAAATATCTTTGGATTTTCGTATAATACCCGTTAATAATCGATTTTCTAATTTAAATACGTTTAAAAATTTTTTTGCGGTTTAATAAAATTTAACGCCTAGTTAATTCCGACGTATACTATAACGCGTTAAGTAAGTAATATATTGGCTATATCTTTAATATATTAAAACCGGATAAAAAATGTTTACCTGTTTAAATTAAGAATTTAGTCGATAAACGATTTTTTTTTTAATCTACATTAATTTTCGCAATTTAAGTATATAATTATTATAAAAAGATATACCGATATATCGTTTATACAAAGTAAATTTTACGATTTTATATATAAAACTAAATATTATATAACTAAGTTTCGGATTTCGGTTTTTAATTTAAACGGCTAAGTTTATTCTCGTTTCTTTTATAAACCGTTCTATATTATTAATGTTAAAAAATTATTATTTAAAATTCGGTAATTAAAATATGCCAAAAACTGTCCGGAGTACTTAAATGTCCGGAGTACTTAAATGTCCGGAGTAGTTATATAGGACGTTATATAACTTTAATTATTTATTTTTTAATATTAATAATATAAAACGGCTAATAAAAAATATTAGCTATTTAATTTAAAAAAACCCTCGAAACTTAGTTATAAACGGCTTGATATAATATATAACGTTTTTAAATTTGCTGTAAAAAAACAAATATAACGTTAAAGTTTACCGAGCCGATATTATTTTTAAATGGTAAAAATTAAAATTAATCGAAAAAAATCGATTATCGGATAAATCCGAATTTAAATATGCGAACGTTTTTTATCCAGAGGTAATAAATTAATTATATAATGAAATTATTATTTACTTAACGGGTTGCGATATATACTAAAATTAATTAGACGTTTAACCGTACTAAACCGTAAAAACCTTTTAAAATACGTTTAAATCGAAAAATAAATTAGTAAAGATTTTATAAGAAAATTTAAAAATATTTCGAAAATAATTTAAACCTATACAGGTTATAATTATAAAATATAATATCATAGAAAACAATTATTTATAACTTTAACGAAAACAAATTATTAATAAGATTTGTAATAATAATAAATATAATAGTTATAAAGCTTAAAAAACATAAAAAACTTAAATAAACATAATAAGAGAATAAGAAATATTATATAATAATATATAAGGTCGTTAGGCTTAAGCCGTATTATCTAGGCTAAGTTAAAAGTACGAAATAATTATTTTAATAATTAATACGATAAATACTTTACCCAGTATTTTCGAATACGGCAATTATTAATAGATTTTACGGTAATGATAAATTATACGTTTCGGTTACAAAAAGCCTTATCTCGAAGCCGACTATCGCGCAATACCGACAAGCTTCGACTTTGATAAACCTTATGCCCTCTGGCTGGTTTGGTAGGGGGAATCTCCTGGAATGCAGATAATAACTTAGGAGATGTTAAGCTTTTCGCGGTAAACCTATTTTATAATAATATAAACTATTAATTAATAAAAGTAGCCCTTATTTTTATTTATTATCATTACTAGGAAAAGCTCTTTTTATCGCTTGTTTACCGATAACCTACTTTTATACGATTAAAGGATTACTATAAACGAAAACGGCTAGACAATAAATAAATAAAGTTTAAAATAAATTAAACATTTCCATAAAAATATTAAAACGCGTATTAACAATTTGAAACATTTTTATTTTATTTTTAAACATTACGAAAATAATTTCTTAATCGAAAATAAAAACTATAAAAAATTAATAATGTGGTTATAATATATATATATATATTTTTTTGTTAATTTTGATTTTTTTAAATATATCTTATTTTTCCGTATTAATATATACTTATTTATATATATCGAAAATGCTTTATAACGTTGCGTTATTTATATTATTAAGAAATATTTTATCGCCGGTTTTAATAACGTATTTAAAGTTACTATTACGACCGATAATATTAAAAACGGATTTATAAAATCACAATTCATCTTATTTTATTTTAATTACGTTCTTTTTAATTTAAAAGTTTTAATTATATTTATACCAACCGTGTTTTTATTTACTTTTACGCAATTCTGTTATTTCTTTATTTGCAAAGAATTACAAATATATTATTAAAGTAATTTAATAAAAACGTTATTTATAAAGGAAGATTAAAATTTATACCGGTAACTTACTTATAAAGATACTTAAATTAGTTAACTTTTTAATAAAAAAATTATTATTTTTATATAAAATCTGTTTAAAAACACGATTACCTTAGTAAAATAAATTACGTCTTTAATAAATACCGGAAAATTAAAAATATACGTTTTGAAAAAAAAGAAACGTTTACTATAAAAAAAGTAAGAGCTTTTATAGTTAAAAAGGAAGGTAGTAGTAAATACTTACAATTAAGAAAGTTTAAAAGAAATTATTATAAAACGGTTGAAACGAAAAAACGAAAATATAGTATTTATAGTAAACCCGGATATAATATACGTATTTATATAAAAGTTATAGAAATATTTAACGATAAAGAATTTAATTAATTTAAATTAATTTATTACGTTATAATTGTTCTATTTAATATCGTTATCGTAAAGTATTAAAATCGAGCAATTTTTTTATATAAGCGATTCGCTTATATAATACGTTAAAAGAAACGTTAAATAATATATAAGTTTAAAGTTTTATAATGAATTTTTAAATGTTTTTTATTTTATTTAGAAAAATTAAAAAACGATTAATTACGTCGAAATAATGGATTATATAATAGATAATCGTAATAGCCTTTCCTCTTTATTTTATTTTATATATAAATGCACTTTAAATTTATATTTATACCTCTTTTTTAACTTGATAATATAAGTAATTTTGAAAATAAACAGTTAGTTTATATATAAAACAATGTAATTAATTTATAATATATCGAAACTTTATTTATTTAAACTAGCATTATATATAAATAATATATTTAATATAATTTAATTTATAAAAGAATTAGGTACTATATACGAAGTCCTTGAAGATATTTTAATAGAAAAACGTTTGTAAAAACATTATTTATCGAATTTATTATATATAATATTAGTGTTTAATTAAATAATATTAAGATAAATTATTTATATTGTATATTATAATTATTAAAGTCTGATATTAATATATTATATATAAATATAAACAACTTAATAAATAATTTTTTTAAAACATATTAAATAAATAAATCGGTGAGTTTCTTAACCGTTTTACCTTTTAACTTTTAAAATATAGTCTTTAATATTAACTTTATATAACATCTTATAAAATACTAAAGTGAACAGAACTATTTAAATTAAAAAACGAAAGCAAAAAGGTAATTATAAACAGCGTTATTTAATTTATAATATTTACGTATTAATTACAAAAATAATATAATTCTTAATTTGTAAAGATCAATATTAACTATAAGAAATTTATTATTAAATAAATTCTGAACTTAATTCAATAAACATTTTTACCCAATTTTAATACATTATAATATATATCGGAATGAAATATATATTTAGCTTTATTAGGCGGAAACATAAATTACTTAAAAAATTTATATAAAAATTAAAAAGATTTTTTATACATTATTTCATCTTATTTAAATTCTAATTATAATATACGATATTATAAGAAAATATATAATTTTAATAAAAAAATTTAAAAAAAAGTTTATAATAATAAAGATAATTATTATTAATATTAAAAAAAGTAGAAAACGTAAATAATCTTAATAAAAATATCGAGAATAATTTATAATAATATAAATTAATAATTTTTAAACCTAAGCTTTATTTTTATTTATTATTTATACCGGAAAGAACTTTTTTTCTAGTAATTTATTAATAACCTAGTTTTACTTAATTTAAGAATTACTATAAACGAAAAGTGCTAAGCTATAAATAAATTAAGTCTTTTTATAACAAATCTTAATATCTATATTAAAACATGAACTAAATTTTTATTTTTCAGAGTTATAAAACGTATTATTTAATTTAATTCGAAATTCTTTTATATTTAATTATATTATTATATTTTATATACCTACGTGTGTTTCTTATTCATTCTAACCTTTTAACGTATTTTATTTTATTACAACGTATTTATTCGTTATATAAAGAAAGTTTAATATAATATTACGTTATATATATTATCAAGGAAAATTTTATTACTAGTTTTTATAATACGTTTAAAATTAGTATAACAACCGATAATAATAAATCCGAATATATAAATATAAAATTTATTTTATTTAATTTTAATTGTACTTATATTAACCGTTTTCTACTTACCTTTACTACCTTCGTTATGTCTTTATTTACGAAAACCTTTTAAAATATTATTAAAATAATTCGATAAAAATAATTAAATTAGTTTATCTTTTAATAAATAATAATTTCATTTATTTTTATAAAATTATTCTTTTAAAAAAACGGTTAGCTTTATAAAAAGAATTAAGTCCGTAATAAACGTCGGAAAACTAAAAATATACGTCTTTAAAAAAACATATAATACGTATAATTATAAAGATATTATAAATACGTATAACGATAAAAAGTTTAAATAGTTTAAATTAATTTAGTATTTAAAAATGCTAGAAGAAAACCAAGTTGCTCGTATAATAAGTGGTTATATTGTTTGATTTAAAATATTTTGTTATTTATACTATATAATATAACATTTAATTATAATTATAATTTAAAAATCTTTGAAATATATATTATATATCGTAGAATATTAATTATTTATAAAACGATAATATTTTTTTAAGAACAAATTAAAGATTATTATTATTTTTTAAAAAGTTAAAATAATTCATATTTTATTTAGATTATATATTTAATATATGTATGATTAATTTATTTTATTTTAATTAGATCTTTATTTCCTATAGTTTAATAATAAATATACTTATTATAATGTTAATAAAAACTTAGAAAAATATTTAAGATTAATAGAAAATATTTTAATATAAAACGAATTAATATATACAATTATTTATTAAATAATAAAACGTGCTATATAAATAAGCGTAATATATAAACGAACCTAATACTTACTTGGTATCTCGTAATATTGAATTTATATTAATTAATTATATTTTATTATTTTAATTGCAATTAATCGAATTTCTTATCCCTAAATATATTTACAGTTTCTTTATAAATATACGTATTATATCCGATCTTACTGCAAACGTTATATTTCCGTGTTTTCTCTTTAATTTTTTATAAACACCCTTTTTAACTGCTTTTAACTATATCTTTTTTTCTTCTCTTTTTTAAACTAAAAAAACTTATTTTTTTATATATAATAAATATTTCTTTTCTTTAAAAATGTTTATTTTAAACTTTCCGACGTTTATTAAAAATATAATTCGTTTTACATGATTAAACGTGTTTTTCTCGCAAAAAACGGCTTTATATAATAGTAACATATAACTATTTAATATAAAATTAACCGAATAAAATATTCTCATTAACGAGCTACCTTAATAACTTGTTATTTCCTTTTATAAATAATGTTTTTATCCTATTACTTTACGGATATTATTAGAGGTTTTCGCTGATAGGAAAATCGAACCGGCAGAGGTTAACGGTAAAACGGTTATTATAAATATACCTGGAAAAATTTCAAATTCGGAAAAGAAATTATTAGGATTATTTAAAATAAAATTAATTTTCAGAAATTTAAAGTTAATATTAACGGATGTTATAATAACTTTAAACACGTTATAAAAGCTAGGAAGAAACCTTTTCTTTTTAGTAACGTAAATATAATAATATCGTAATTCACGTACTATTTTTCAAATTTTATTAAATACTAAATTTCGTAACCGTCGAAAATAAAAAAAATGTTTCGAATTTTCCGTAAAGGTTCGAATATATTTAATAAATTTTAAATGCATTTTAAACCTAATTTATTTTTTATTTTCTTATTACGATTATTTACGTTTTTTATATTTTTTAGTATTTATAATTATTATATTTATAATTATATATTTCTTTATTAAAAATTTAATTTCGTTAAAATTATAAATAGCTTTATTTATCATGTTATATTTCGTAATTATAATCTAAATAAGTTCAAATTATTTATATAATGTTTTTAAATTTTCAAATAAAACCGGTTAATAATTAAATTTCTAATTTAAACGTGTTTAAAGTTTTTTTTACAGTTTAATAAAGTTTAACGCTTAATTAATTTTAACGTATTCCGTATCGCGTTAAGTAAGTAATATATTAATTATATTTTTAACGTATTAAAACCGAATAAAAAACGTTTACGTCTTTAAATTAAGAAATTACTCCATAATTGATTTTTTTTTAATCGGCGTTAATTTTCGCAAATTAAACGCAATATCGGTTCGGGCATATTTACCGGTAAAACGGTATATTTAAATAAAAAAGAAAACTTTAGAAATGAAATTACATTCTATATAATTAAATTTCAAGTTTTTTTAATCTAAACAATTAAGTTTATTTTCGTTTTTTTATAAACGGTTTTATAATGTTAATATTAAGAAATAAACCATTAAGATAAATAGTTAAAATAATTAAAAAAGATGTTACGTTTACTTATATATTAGTCTGGCTTCTATAATACGTTATATAATATTAATACTAATTTTCTTTTTCGAAATTCCGTTTTAAATTAATACTGTATTTTATTATAACATAAATTCTCTTTTCTTTATATATATATATATATATATTAATCGTTATATTATTTATGATTTTCGCATCGATATTTTTAATCGTATTTTATTTTTCTTTCGTAACTTTTAACTTATTAAAAAATATTTATTTCTAATTTATAATAGTACTAAAACGTATAGAAAATATTTTAATTACGAGTTATAAAATTATAATAATGGAATTAATTAATTGTAACTATATCGTATTTATTATTAATAACAAAAATAAATTTAATTAATTTTATATTATAAAACCTAAAAATAATTATACATCCTTTAATATAAATACTTAAGAGCTTTTTATAGTAAATGTCTTTAAAATAGTTTATATTACGGCGTTATTTATCTCTTTAAGCTACTTAAAATATTTTATTATTATATAAAAACAAAAGAAAAATTAATCTGGACGGTTCGTAGAATCTTTATATATATAACGTAATAATAGCGGTTTAATAACTTAAATAACCCGTATAATATATATCGTAAGAATAGCTTTTTTTAAAGTAATTAATTTTCACTACTTAAAAAAAAGAATGTTAAAATATATAATAAACTTTATATTTAAAGTTTGGATTTAATATAATATATTAAATATCTTAAATTATTAAAGAGGTATTATAGTAAATATATATTAAAATCGATTTAAGACCGTAACGGAAATACTGTTCCAAAACGGTAAGTATAATATTAATTCCGGTCCGAGATGTTAATAATATCGTGTTGGTAGTAAGTTTATTTAGTAATTACGCCAACATTCTGCTACCTTTTGTAAGGGAATGAAAAGGACTAGCCATTCCGCCATATAATCAAAAGATCAGCAGTTCTAACGCTATAGTGGCGTTGGAAGTCCTTGTCCGCACTTAAGTAGGATACGCCCCGGGGCCCATATCCTTACACCTCTTTTTTAGCGCTTTTATGATGTAAATACCAGTTTTTTTAATTTTTTTTTTAAAAAAACGTCGTAGTAAAAGTATATTATTATCGTACGGTCCGTTTTATATTTTTATATTATTAATTTATTGTTATTATTTTCTTATATTTTTAAATATTTTTTATATTACGTATATAACGTTAGTCCGAGTTACTTACTTTTGTATAATTTATTTCCGTAATATTATGTTAAATTAAAGCTTTAATTTTAACTTTTTACCCGTTTTACGCTACCGTTTCGTTTTCATTATAACGAGAAAATATATATTATATATTAATTAACGTACTATATAAGCGAACGTAACATATAAGCGAACGGGACATTTTATAGCGTACTTTAACAAAAACTTTAAATAAAACAATTATAACGCTTTAAATTAATTTAATCTAAGTAGATTCCTTATTGTCAGACATCTTTATTATCTTCTTATAAGTACGCATATTATATCCGGGTTTGCCGCAAACGTTATATTTCCGTTTTTTCGTTTAAACCCTTTTATAACGATTACCTTTAGCTTTTATTAGCTGCGATTATTTATTACCATTTTCCTTTTTAGTTATAAAAGCCTTTACCTTCCTTATAATAAGTATTCCTTTTTTTTTAAAAAAACGTATATTTTTAGTTTTCCGGCGTTTATTAAGGACGTAATTCGTTTCGCGAAGGTAACCGTTTTTTTCCAGAAAAAGAACGATTTCGTATAAAAGTAATAGGTTATTTTTTGTTAAAAGTTTAACCGATTTAACCATCTTTGTCGGCGAGCTACCTTAATAATTTCTAATTTTTCTTTACAAATAGCGTCCCCGTTAAATCGTTTTAATGATATTTTTAAAAACTTTCGCAGGTAAGGAAATAACGGAATTGGTAGAAAAAAATAAAAAAATAGTCGGTATAAGCATAATTAAAATTTTTAATTCAGAAAAAACGTAATTAAAATCGAATAAAATAAATTTTATTTTTGCAAATCCGGATTTAATATTATCGGTTACTATAGCAGTTTTAAATACGTAGTAAAAGCCGGCGATAAAATTTTCCTTAATAATATAAATAACGTAATATTATATAAAATTTTCTATATATAGCGAATAAACGGGTTTAAATACGTAAAAATAAAATACGTTAAAAAGTTAAACTTAATAGGAGAAATAGGTAAATATATAAAGTATAATAATATTATAATTTTGCAATAATTTTTAAATTCGATCGAATAATAGTTTTTATAACCGTTAACAATAAAAAAACGTTTCGAATTTTTAATACGTATTTTAATATATTTATCGAAATATTTAATTTATTTTAAATTTAGTTTATTTATTATCCAGCTGTTTTTACTTATAGTAATCCTTTAATCGGATAAAAATGGGTTATCGGCGAACTAGCAAAAAATATAGTTTTTCCTAGTAAAAATAATAAATAAAATAAGGCCTAATTTTAAAAGTTAATAACTTGTATTATTATAAACCATTCCCTTTTTTCTTATTACGTTTATCTAGGTTTTTTACGTTTTTCGGCATTTGTAATTACTATATCTATTATTATAAAAAAACTTATTAAAAACTTTATCTCGTCGAAATTGTAAATATCCTTTTCCGTAATACCGTATTTCACGATTATAACCCGAATAAATTTAAACTATTTACGAAACATTTCTGGATTTTCGTATAAAACCTTTTAGTAATTTATTTTTCGATTTAAACGTAATTTACGTTTTTTTTACTGTTTAATAAAATTAAACGCCTAGTTAATTCCGATACGTATCGCGACGCGTTAAGTAAGCAGCGAATTCGCCATATTTTCAATATATTAAAGCCGGACAGGAAAAACTTACGTATTTAAGTTAAAAATTTATTCCATAATCGATTTTTCTTCGGTCGACGTTAGTTTTCGCAAATTAAGGATAATATCGGTTCGGGAGGGTTTACCGTTAAATTGCGTTTTTAAGGTAAAATGTAAGATATTATAGATAAAATTAAGCTTTTTATAACTAAATTTCGGCTTTCGTTTTTTTCGTAAAACGTTCTATAACGTTAGCGTTAAAAAAATAAATAATTAAAGATAAATAGTTAAAATGGTTAAAAAAGTGTCTAGTTTATTTATATGTCCCGTTCGCTGGTATAATACGTTAACGAAAAACTTATTTATTTACAAATTAATAACTTGCGTTATTAATATATTAATTCCGTATTATTTAAATATTAAAAAACGTTTAAAGCGATTTTTTAAATTTTTAAATTTTGTTAAACTAAATTACGTATTATTTTAACATTAACGGCGACTAGGTATATAAATAAGACGACGATATCCGTGAGGAAATTGCAGGCGCGATATTATAACTATATGTAATTTTCGAGACGATAAAGAAAATATACCGTTTTACTTTTAATATAACGGCCGTTAAAAAATGTTAATTTTACTTTAAATGAATTATCATTTAGTTATTTTAATATAAAAAAATTTAATTAATTATTTTTCGTAAATAATGTTTTATTAAGGGTTAATATAAATATATTATTTTCGTTAAATCTGTAACGCCGTAAATATATTTTTAAAAACGCATTTTATTATTATATTATTAAAGCATTAATATTAAATCGACCTTTAAACTACCGTTTAAAAAAATAATTAAATATTACTTAATTCCTGGTAATAAGGGTAACTAGTTATCAGCCTTAATTTAACGTCTTTTTTAAAGCGAAATAACTGCCGTTATATTTATTAATATAAATTCCGTTTAAGCGGCCGTCGATATAATAACGTTCCCCTTTACCCTCGACGATTTCTAACCGTTACTATGTTATTATTCTGTCGTACTTTTATTAAAAATTAAGCTGCGGTTTCGTTATATAATCGTTGTGTTAGCGCGCTGTAATTTGGCCGCCTATGGATAGGTTCCGGTATTTAAGGTGTTTGGATATTTGTAAAAAATCTTTTCCCCATAAGATCCTGTAATACTTTTGCTGTTATAAACCGTACGACTACAACTTAAAAGTTGGTTAACTAGCCCAGCTGTTACGACGCTAATTATCTCTTAGAGCTAGGTAAAGTATTTTGTTATTATATAAAGAAAGAAAAGAAGAATTTATATAAAAGGTACGTAGCACCTTTATATATATAGCGTATTAGTAGCGGTTTAATGTTTTAAATAAGCCGTATAATATAAGCTGCAGTAGCTTAATATCTAATAATCGGAATATTTTATAAAAGTAAAAGAGGTTTAATATTAAAATATAAATTAGTAACAAGTTAACAAATAGCTTTAATTATAATAATCCGTTATTAATTATACTATTATCGAAAAAATAAAATATTAATATTAAATTTACCACATCTTTAAAATTAATAGAATTAATTATATTACGTAAATATTAATCAGATATTTCTCGTTAATATATTTAGTATATAATAACATTTATTAAAGTTCGATGTTAAACTAAACTATTATATTAATATTATTTTATTATTAGATAAGTAATATATCGTATAAAATATTATTAATTACCGTTTGTATATATTATTATAATTTTGATATATAAGGTCGTTATGTTTAAGCCGTATTATTTAGGCTAAGCTAAAGATACGAAGTAATTATTAAATAATTAACACGATAAATACTTTACCCAGTATCTTCGAGCACGGCAAATATTAATGCTTATAATTTATATATAAATATCTTTCGTTTCTAGAAAAGAAATATAAAATTTTATTTCTTTTAAACTTTTTAAAAAAACTATTTTAATTATATAATAATGTTTAATATTTAAATATTAAGTGTAATTAGGTTTTCCTTAGGTTTTTCTAATTATTTTATATATTTATCGCCCGTATATCTTTATAAAAGATTATTTTTATATAACTGTTATATGATTTATGATTTTAAATTAATTAGCCAGTTTTATAAAATAATAAAATCCTTTTCGTTAAATTATAAGCCTTGTTATGAACTATGTATACATAATTTAATAATTTATAAACCCTGTATATACAGATAGAATACAAAATTAATATTATTATCTCTTATAATATAAATTACTTGATATTATATTATTAATATATAATATTTAATACCCTATTATATTTAAATATTATAAAATGTTTTATTATCAAATAAGTTTTATTAAATTATAAGACGTTCATAAACTATTCTATATTTTTAATAATATTAAAATTTAACATATATATAAGATATATTTACTACCTTGATTAAAGTACGTATAATATAAACTTTTATGAAAAATACTTTCTAAATTAAAAATATTAATTAATATATCAATAATATAAAATCGTTTAAATAAAAAGAAATAGTAAGTTATATTTTCTTAGAGCTTAGTTTAAATATAATTTCTGCTATATTTGAAATTCCTTATTTATTACGTATTTTTAAAGTGATTTAAATAATAGGTCTAGTTGCTTTATTAATCGGACCTTTATTATTTATCGGTAAGGCTATATATGTAAGGGAAAGTGCTATTAAGGTATCTAGCTAGCTATGTATAGGAACGGTAAGGCTATATATAAAGAGCATTGTTAATAAACTTATTTAATTTTTATTTAATAGGAAATTTATAGTTTATTAAAAGAAGTTAAGTTTATATACGAGAGGTATTAATTTATATTATATTTAATATATTATTAAATATATTTAGAAAGTTATTTAGCAAATATATAATAATTATTATGAAATGCGTATAATACATTTATATAATAGATAATTAATTAAAGTGTTTATATTTAATTATTAGCGTATTATATAATCTAAAGGGCTATGTAGGTAAATAAATTAAATGTTTTCCCTCTTAAAATATTTACTTTAATATTTATACATATTTTATATTAATATTTTAAATCGTTATAAAATAAACTAAATTAACTTTAACGGTTTAAATAAAAAAATAAAATGAAAATCTTAATTATAAAAGGCTTAGTTTTTTAGATTATATTACCGAAATTACTTAAAAGGCCTATAACTACGATAAATACGTTTAAATCTATGTTATCCTTAATTCGTAAAATTTAATAGTAATCGAAAGTAATTTAATTATCGAATAAATACCTATTTTAAATCCGTATACGATGTTAATGCGACTATAATATACTAAAGAGATCGCAAATATATTATATACTTAACGCGTTACCATTCGTATAGCAATTAATTCAAGATTTGGCCTTAAAACATAATAAAAAGAAATTTAAACGTATTTACTTAGAATAATAAATTATTAAAGAGTTATATATAAAAGTCCAAACGTATTTTATAAATGATTTACCCTTATCCGGGTTAAAGTTACGAAATAAGGTATTTTTAAAAAAGGATATTTATAACTTGAATAAGATAACACTTTTAAGCATTTTTTTATAATAATAGATATAATAATAATAAATACCTAAAGAACGGTAATAAAAAAATAAGAACTATATTATAGTAATAAAAGCTGTTAACTGTTATAACTTAAACCTTGTTTTTATTCCCTTAGTTCGTTAATAACTTTATTATACGGGATAAATATATTACTATAATCGAAAATAATTAAACAATAAATAAAATAACCGGTATATTAAAAATTTGAAAATTATTATAGAATTAGTAATATTAATATACTATATATACTAGCTTATTTTTTTATAACTTTTTACGATATTTATTTTAAATATACTTATTAATTAATTGTTAAAAAGAATTTAATTAACGTTACGTTATTTATATTATTAAAATAGATTTTAAAAACAGTTTTTATATTACGGTTAAAACCGTTATAATAACCGATATTATTAACTCTGGATTTATTAATATAAAATTTATTTTATTCGATTTTAATTACGGTTTTACGAAGTAATAGTCTTTATTATACTTATATAACTTTTTTTTATTTAGTTTAATTAATTTTATTACTTTCGTATTTAATAAGATATTTAATAATATTATAAAAATAATATATATTTTTTATAAACCTGTCTGCAGTTACAGTGATTAAATACAGGAATCTGGTAAAGTACGCATGGTTATTCTAGGAAAGACTAAAGAAGTTTGGGAGTAATCGCCCTTACATATACGTTTAGCTGTACAAAGGATAATTCCTAAACAATGGTTATCCTAAGTAACATTTATAACCTAGACGCACTAGCCGCGGGCATTTAAAAGCACCAATTGCCAATACGCCCTTTTATATTAAGTAACCTTATTTACGTAATCTTTAAAATTAAATTTAAAACTTTAACAAAATTTATTAAAAAATTATTAAAATTTTTAATTTTTATAGGATTTAAACTTTTATTTCCGTTATTTTTATTTAAAATAAAGCTGCGTAATTAACCGTTATACTAAAAAACCGGCCTTTTCGTTTTACCCTTTTTTCGTAACCGTCCCGGAATACGGGGTTTACTTTTTCCGAAATATTTCGAACCAGGTTAAACGTTAATATAAAAAAACGTTTTATATATACCAGCTTATTACGTTAAAAGTTTTATAATTTTAAAAATCGGTTTTATTTTTTAACGGCAATATTAATAAATAATCGAAATTATTACTTTTTAAGTTTTTTTCCGGTTAATAAAAAATATTAATTAATTATAAGCTATATATAAAATATTAACGCTTTTAAGTAAAAATTAACGTAAAAGGATATAATTATATATAAATAAGTAATTTTATAACAGGTTAAAAGTTTAAAACTAATAAGTAAACGAATACTTTCGGGTAATCGTAAAAAAAATACCGCAGTTATCGTTTTTAATAACGAAAAACAGGTTTTAACAAGGAAACGTCTTTTCTCCCGTATAAAAGGAATCTAGCACGACCATTTTTTTATTAATTACTTTAATTAAATCTTAAATATCTTTTAATTTTTTTTGTATTTTTTCAAGTTTTAAATTAATTATAAACCGTTCGAAATTTGCTTTATTAAATAACTTTATAAATTAATTAATAGGATTATTTTTGCTTTTTACGTATTAAAAGCTATTATTTCCTTTTCCGACTTCTCAACGTACGTAATAATATTTAATTTAAATATAATATTTTTTTCGTATTATTTATATTATCTTTTAAAATAGGAATAAAATTTTTAAATATAAGCCTTAATTTTATTAAAAAAAATTTAATTTTAATTATTTTCGTAATGACTATTTTTGCTTTTACGGATTTTGTTTTCGTAATATATTTAATAATAATACCTTATAAATTCGAAATTTATAAAATAAACGTTCCGGCTATAAGAAATATATAGCTTATCGTAAATTTTATTAATTTGCAATTATTTATAAAGTTTATATTTATTATTCCGAATAATTTTAATTTATTATACTTATAATATAAATAATTTTTTCGTAATTTCCGGTACTGAAAAAATATATTTAATATACAGTTTAAATATTTCGGCAATTTTTTAATATATTCTTAGTATTTAAATAATAAATTACTTATAAACCTTACCTAAATTAACGTTACAAACGCTATATTAAATTTATTAATATAACTCGAAAAATTAAATTTTCTTACCAAATTTATATGTTTAAACGTTTTTTCTTTATTAATTACGCCATTATATTTTATAACGTACTTTAAATAATTCTCAACGCATAATATAAATTCCTTTTTTATGTCGTTTAAACCGATTAATTTTAATAATTTCTTAATATATTATTATTAATTTAACCTAATATCTTTTATTAATAAAAATAAATAATTCGTATACTTAAATATTAATCCGCGTTACTTAAATCCTTAATTAAAACGTCCTTAATAATCTTTTTAACAATATCCTTAAAACGTTATTTATTAAAACCGAAAAGCAGCAAGTTATTTACGTATAAGGCGATAACGTTTTTTATTTTAAGGTTATAATATATTACGTTATCCGAAATTAACGGATAAAAACATTACTTCGTAAATATTTTTCTTATTTTTTTCTATTAAATAACTCCGGCCTGCTTTAAATTATATAATAAGTTTATCAACTTAATAACCTTTTTTAGGAAAAACCTATATATCTCCTTATCCTTTAACTACGTATTAAAATACTTTTTTAACATAAGAAACTATTTTATATAAATATCTTTTTGTAACTTACCGTTTAAATACGTAATAATAAAATCTATTTAAAATATATATTACCTTGAAAAGGCGGTTAACGTTATTAAAATTTTCCAATATACTACCTTTATGGTATTTACTGTTATTTCGTTATAATTAATTCCTTTTCGCTATATAAATCCTTTTACGCAAATATATACCTTATATTTATCTAACTCTTTTATAAACGTATATTTTTTTCTTAATACTTATTTAATATTAATAAAATACCTTTAAGTAATTTTGCTAAAAAACGTAAACTTAAAAATTTTACATAAAAGGTTTTTTTTAATTTCTATAAAAATAACCTTAAACTATATCTTTTATTTTAAGCTTTTTATAATTTTCTTTAAAATCGAGCCGTTATTTATAATAATAAATAACTTATAAATATTAATATTTAATATATTAATTACTTATTTATATTCGCAAACGTTCCGGATAACCTAATCGGCATTTTTAAAATTACCAAAACGGTTTTTATCATTACTTAACGTTAATAAATTAAAATAAAAAATATATAAATTACCTTCGCCTTCGCCCTTTTAAGTTAAGGCTAACTTTAACTTTTAAATCAACTTTAAGGCTTTATTTAAAGCCTTTAAAATATATAACTTAGAAACAATTTTCTTTAAACGTTCCTTTTTATGTTTAACCTGCTTAATTTCTTAATTTGTATCGTCTTTTAAAACGATATTATCGTCTTTATTTTTCACTTTTACGCCTTACTTTTAACGGTATTTCAAACGTTTTTATACGGGCTGTAAAAATAATCGGAAAATATTTTTAAGGCTAAGGGATTTACCTAAGTTTTCCAGCTTTTTGTAAATAATAATATACAATATTATAAGTAATTTACCGCTTTTTAACAGCTATCCCTTATAATTATACGTTTTTTAATAACCTAGCAAAAATTTTTTTATTTTACGGATTGTTAATTTCTTTAATTTAATCCGATAATTCTTATTAATTAAAACTATATACCTATTACCGAAAATTCGGAAATAACCGTTATTAAGTTTATATAATTTATTTAGCTTAAATATATCCTTAGAGTATTCGATTAATATTACATTCTTTACCGTAAACTAGCTTATTTTATTAATAATATACGTTATTACTTTTATTATAAATTCTTAATAATATATAAAGATTTTTATTTATACGGAAATTATACGCGTTTCGTTTTGTAAAAACTATATTCCTTACTTTATAATTCCGTTTTAATACTGGTTATATATATTAAAAATTACCAGTTCGATACTTTTTATAACGTAAAAATTCTTAATTATCGTTATACCGAACTCCCTGCTGCCGTTAAAACTCAAAATCTATATTTTTTTACGTTTGCTTTTTTCGTTTAATAATAACGTTTTTAAACGTTTTATAATTTGCGTAATATACGTATATAAACTTTGTTAAACCTTATCTTTATTTTTATACGAATAATATTTTTTATAACATAATAAATTATTATAAAAAAACTAAAATAATTTTATTTTTAATATTAATAAGCTTAACTAACTTTATATAGTATTAAATAATTTTTCCCATATATTTTCCTCGTTTTTAAAAGTTTATAAACGATATTTTCCGTATTTTCCTTTCGTCGTACGCTATATAAAGGATATTTTTTATATCGTTAAGATTTAAATTTATTTCCGTAAACTTTTTAATAATTTATATTAATCGTTTAATATTAAGGTGGTAAAAATGGCAATATTAAAGGATAATTTTCTTTATAATTTCGTCCGTTATTAAAATTTTTTCGTTTTTAAAAACGTTCGAAAATACGCGTTTTAAATTATTTACTAGGTTATCGCCGTTTCCCTTACCGGATATTTCCCTTAATACGTATCCTTATTAATAATTTTTATTATTTACTGGGTCCAGGGCCCTAATAACAAGTTCCGGTTTCCCGTAAAATTATAAGAAAAATCCTTTCCGAAAAACGTTAATCGTTAATAATTAAATCTTATTAAGGCTCATTAAAGCGTTACGATTTAAATAACCTTCTTTTTTGTAAAATACTTTCCTGAAGAATATTTTTAATAAAAAGTTATTAATATATAGCGTATATTTAATTATAATTTCGTTTCTTTTTTTATATTTTTTTAAAGGTTATTTAACGATATTAATAAAAATGGTAATTACGGGTTTTTTATTTGTTATAATTTGGATTCCCCTAGATTTAATATTTATTATAATGTTTTTCTTAAAGTTATTAATATTATTCGTAATATTAACGTTTGCTTTTAAATCCTAAAGTAATTTATTTAGGTTATTTCCGTAAAAGGAGTAAACGTATAAGAATATAGCGTTTTTTATAATGGTTCTTTTAAGGTATTTGCCTCTTTATAGCTTTAAGCGATTAGTTACCTAAGTTTTAGTATATTTATTTATTAAAATTTCCCGGGCTTTAAGGCGTTTAGTTATTAGAGCTTTTTAAGCTGCCTTTTAAATTATCTTATCGTATTATTGCATAAGGTTTTCTAGCTGTTATTTTTTAACGTAAGCGTTAAAAGTTTTTCCGTTTAATCGGTATAAATTTTTTAAACCGTTAAAAATAAATTACTTTTCGTTTTTATTGCCGTTATAGGCGTTACGAAAGTTATTACTTTGGTTGTTTTGTCCATTATTACCTTGACGTTAGTTACGCTTTCTTTTTTTTCCTTTGCCGTTTTTTTCTTTTTACGGCTCGGGGTAATCTTTTGCTAGGTATCCGTATTTGCCATAGTTAAAGCAGAGTAGCTTTCCGTTTTTATTTTATGCGGGCTTGTTATTTCGGGAATTATTATTATTATTATTATTATTTCTTTTACCTTTTTAAGCATTATAAAACTTCCCGTTTTTTTTTTGTTAATGCGGTTATAGAATTTGCTGTTAAAGTCGTCGATTAGCTGCTAAATGGAATAACTGGTTTATTTAAGCATTAATTAAATTGTTTTACATTAACTGTTAGCGCGATCCTTTATAATAATAAGGAATATAGTGATCTCTTCTTTTAATCCGAGTTTTATGCTATAACCCTTAACCTTTCGTAATAGCTTTTGAAACTTTATAATAAACTATACAGGGTTTCCTTTATTATATATAATCTTATTAAGCTTTTTTTAAAAAGACTTTTACCTAGCTTTACTTATAACTACCTAAGTTTTCTTAAAGGTTCTTAACATTTTCGTTTTTTGTTTAATATTTATAATTAACTTTAACAGCGCCTTTTTATACGTCTTAATAATGGCTTTTACAAAACGTAACTTATTAAGTTATTTTAACTTTATTCCGTTCTTATAACTAATCTTTTTAAAGGTAAATATTAAAACGTTATTTTAAAACTTCTAATTAACTGAGTTTGCTAAGTGGTTTTTTTTTGTTCAGTAAGAAATTAAAACGTTTTTAACGTAGTTTTACATTATTATTAAATTTTTTAAAGTTTTTTTCTTTTTCCTTTAGCTAAACCTTTAATTCGTTAAAGCTATTTAAATTACTAGGGCTTAAAAAATTACTGGGGAAGCTAAAGGAATTATTACAACGGCTTCTTTATTTTCGGAAACCTTTGGATAAATCTGAAAGTAACCTATCCGAATCGTCAAGGTCCTTACGTACTACATTTTTTTTTTTACGTAACTTTTTTTTTTCGCTTTTTTCCTTTTTCGAAAGATTAGACTTTTTAATAAATTACCTTTTTAACTGCATTTCGCCTTTTTTTAAAGGGTTAATCTTTTTTATATCGCTTTCGACGGCGATAAAAACTTCTTATAAATTTTCCATCCCTTAAACGTTTTATAAGGCGCTTTTACGAATATTTATATTTCGCAAATTCCGTATCGCCTTTAATTAAAACGGTTCTTATTAAAATACGCCCTCGAATTAAGGTAAATTTAATAATCGTTTTACGATATTATTTATTCGTTTTATTATATCGTTTTTTTTAATTAAAACTTTAAATTTTTAATTTTATTTTTAACCGATTTATATTTATATTTTCGTATTTTAACGTCCTTTTTAAATTTACTTAAATTAATACTTAAGGACGTATAAAACTTATTTAATTTTAATTAAGGCTGTTATTTTTATATAAAGGTTTTATATCGGTTTTTTAGTTATTATTATTAAGGTAATATAGCTTTTTTTATAGAAATTTTAAAGGTAAGTTTTTTTCTTATTGTTACGTTTATTATAGGCTTTTATTTTTCCCCTTTACTGTAAAGCTTTTCGTTTTAAAGGTTTTTTTAATCGAAAAAAAAAGGAAATAAATCGTTATTCGTATATTTTTTATCCCGTATAAAAACGAAACCTTTATCGGGTGGGCTGTTTTACTTAATTGCAAAAAACTATTTTAAAATACGTTTTTATTATTTGCTTATTATCGTTAACCGTTTATTTTTTCTTAAGTTAATTTCAACGATTTCTTTTTAAATTTCGTATTTTTTTTATTAATTTAATTTATAAATAATTATTCCGTTTAATATATTACGGTTACCAATTAACCAGAAAATGTTATTATATCGGCAGTTATAATAATCAAATACAGGAATCTGGCAAAATGCGTATAATTATTCTAAGAAAAACTAAAGAAATCTGGGGGCGATTGCCCTTATATATACGTTTAGCTATATAAAGGATGGTTCCTGGACAAAGGCTGTCCTAGGCAGTATCTGCAGCCTAGACGCACCAGCCGCAGGCACTTAAAAGCATCAATTGCCGACAAAGCCTTTAAAAATTAAAAATATACGGTTTAAAAGAAGATATCATTTATAAGATTAATAAAGGTTTTTATAATCAAAAGAAAATAATAAAATATAAATACAGTTAATAAAGGTTCTAAGTATTAGTTATATAAGGGTTTCCGCGAGAAAATTTAAAATAAAATATTTATAAAAAGCCCGGATGTAATATAAGTATTTATAATAATGTTATAAAACTATTTAATAATAAGAAATTTAATTATATTAAGTGAATTTATGTAGTTATAACTAATTTATGTTAATTCGTTATCGTAAAGTGTTAAAAAAAGAGTCCGCTTCTTTATTTAAGCCGTTCGTTTGTATAATACGTTAATTCTTTTTTATATATTTTTATTTCGTTATGTAAAAATATTATTAATTTTGAAGTTAATATATACTTAGTTGTATTTTCAATTAAAGTTTGTATATAATTCAATTTTAATTTTATATATTAATTTTATATTTTCTAATATTATATTAATTATGTATATATTTCCTTAATATATTAAAAAGTGTTATATATTTTTTATTTCATATTGCGATTTTAATTTTAAATAATTTATAAGATAAACAGATATTTTCTAATTATTTTTAGATTTTTTATAATTATGTATTTTAATATAATATTTAAATTTATTTAAATAAAATAACAATATTATAATTTTATTAAAGAAAATAAAATTTAAAAATATAATTTATCTAACTATAAATTTAAAACATTATATATAAAAGTATTAATATAATTAAGGTTACTTTTAATAAGATTTATATTAATTACGATATTGTATTTTATAACTTAATTTTAAATATATATACTATTTTTTAAAGTTTATATCGATAAGAAAATAATTTTAATTGCGGTACTACTTAAATGTATTTTTATATAATAACGGCATTTAATTCTTACTTTTACTAAATTTAAAATAATAGTAAAATGATATATAAATTTAGTTTTTATTTATCATATTAAAATATAGTAATATTACAATAACTAAAAGAAATACGAATTAAAAAGTAATAGGTTTTTAATACCGCGAAATAAATATTGTCTTATTACCTAATAAAGAGTTACGTTATTAAAGGTTCGTATAATTTAAAGCTTTTAACGTTTTCGATTATTTTGAAATAATATTACAAATTTAATAACTTTAAGATGTTTATTAAAATAAGAAAACTATATTATATCGTATAATGTATAATATATAAATAATATTCTTATAATATTAAATAAATAGAAAATCGATAATTAACATTTTATATAAGTAATAAAAATATATAAATAAACTAATAAATTTACTTAAGGTTTAAACTTTGTAAATTTAATTATAAACTTTTCTAGGTTGATAATATAAACCGATTTATATAAAAAACTAAAATAAATTAAATTGTTTAAGAAAAAAAACGAATTCCGAAATCAAGATTTAAAAAATTATATTAAAATAAAACGGTTAGAATTTATATTAAAAATACAATATAAGTGTCGATATATTTAAATGTATTATATTTCGAATTTATTAAAAAATAAATTAATTCCAAAAAATAATATATTATTAACTCTACGTTTAAGCTAAATACGTAAAGGTTTTTATTTAGTTTTAATAGGTTGAAAATATAGCAATTTTAATATTTAATAATACATTGTAATATAGATTAAAATTATTTAAAAGGTTAAAAATATTATATAAAAAGAGAATTTAAAGCGTAATTAAATGTAAAAAAAGTTATTAAAAGTTTTTATACGAAATTTTAAACTATTTCGAAAATAACTTAAATTTATTTACTTTATAACTACGAAATATAATATTACAAAAAAAGGTAGGTATAATTTGTTAAAATAAAAGCTTTACTAAATGTCTTTATTATAATAATTTCAATTATTAATATATATAATTAAGTTTTATATATATATATTATTTTTACTCGAAAATCTCTTTTTAATTTAAAAATAATTTATTTCTATTTAATTAAAAATTTGTTATATATAAACAAAGTGAAATAATAATTAAAATCATTATCATATAAGGGTAATATTATTTAATTTTAAAACTTACTGTTAGCAGTTATAGTGATTAAATGCAGGAATCTGGTAAAGTACGCATGGTTATTTTAAGAAAGACTAAAGAAGTCTAAGGGCGATTGCTTTTATATATACGTTTGGCTGTATAAAGGATAGTTTTTAGATAAAGGTTGTTTTAGGTAATAGCTGCAGCTTAGACGTATTAGCTGCGGGTACTTAAAAGTATTAATTGCCGATACGCCTTTTTACGTTAGGTAACCTTATTTATGTAATTTTTTAAAATTGGATTTAAAACTTCAGGAAAATTTATTAAAAGGTTATTAAAAATTTTAATTTATATAGCATTTAAACTTTTATTTCCGTTATTTTCGTTTAAAATGGGGTTACGTAATTAACCGTTATATTAAAAAACCGGCCTTTTCGTTTTACTGTTTTTTCGTAGCCGTTCCGGAACGCGGGGTCTATTTTTTCCGAAACGTTTCGGACCAGGTTGGGCGTTATTATGGGAAAACGCTTTATATACGCTAACCTGTTACGTTAAAGGTTTTATAGCTTTAAAAATCGGTTTTATTTTTTAACTATAATATTAGTAAATAATTAAAATTATTATTTTTTAAGTTTCTTTTTGTAAAAAGCTATTAAATAAAAGTTTTTTTCTGGTTAATAAAGGATATTAACTAGTTATAAACTATATATAAAATGTTAACGTTTTTAGGTAAAAATTAACGTAAAAGGTTATAGCTATGTATAAATAGGTAATTTTATAAGAGGTTAAAGTTTTAAAATTAATAAATAAGCCGATGTTTTCGGGTAATCGTAAGAAAAATACCGTGGTCGTTACTTTTAATAGCGAGGAACAGGTTTTAATAAGGGAACGTTTTTTTTTCCGTATAAAGGAAATTTAGCGGAACTATTTTTTTACCAGTTATTTTAATTAAATCTTAAATATTTTCTAATTTTTTTTGTATTTTTTTAAATTTTAAATTAATTATAAACCGTTCGAAATTTGTTTTATTAAGTGGTTTTATAAGTCCGTTAATAGGATTATCTTTGTTTTTTACGTATTAAAAACTAATATTTCTTTTTCGGATTTTTTAACGTACGTAATAATATTTAATTCGAATATAACGTTTCCTTTATATTATCTATGTTTTTTTTACTTATTTAAGCGTATTTATATTATTTTTTAAAATAGGAATAAAACCTTTAAATATGAGGATATGTACCATTAGGTATCTAGCGTAGCTGATCCATCCATTATATACATATATATTAGTTCTTATAAGGGCGACCGGAGGGTATTTCCAAAAACCGTACCTTTTAAAAGGCCGGATAAAAAACCCGATTAATAAGAGTTTTTTGATACGGTAATAAATATAATTACGTATACGATTAATTTAATTAGTTCCCAAAGTTATTAATTACTCCAGTTATTACCGACATAATGGCGGAACCGAAGTTTTAATAATTTAGCTCCTTTAGGCTTGGCGTTACCTAAAGGAACGGTGGTCCAAGTTGGATTTAAACCAGCTGTCTTTTATAATTAATCGCAATAAGGTGCTTAAGCCTGTTATAATTAAAAGAGACACCTAGGCTTGCGACTACTGAGCTATTAGGCCAAACCTTTAAATATAAGCCTTAATTTTATTAAAAAGTTTCTAATCCTAGTTATTTCCGTAATTGCTATTCTTACTTTTACGTACTTTGCTTCCGTAATATATTTAATAATAACACCTTATAATTTCGAAATTTATAAAATAAACGTTCCGGCTATAAAAAATATATAGCTTATCGTAAACTTTATTAACTTGCAGTTATTTATAAAGCTTATATTTATTATTCCGAATAACCTTAAGTTATTATATTTATAATATAAGTAATTTTTTTATAATTTCCGGTACCGGAAATATATATTTAATATACCGTTTAATTATTTCGGCAGTTTTTTAATACATTTTTAATATTTAAATAACGGGTTATTTATACACTTTACTTAAGTTAACGTTATAAACGTTATATTTAATTTATTAATATAACTCGAAAAATTAAATTTTCTTATTAAATTTGCATATTTAAACGTTTTTTTTTTTTTTACTAGTTATGCCATTATATTTTATAACGTATTTTAAGTAATTCTTAACGAATAATATAAGCTGTTTTTTTATCTCGTTTAAGCCGATTAATTTTAGTAATTTCTTAATATATTATTATTAATTTAACCTAACATTTCCTATTAATAAGGAACGGATAATTCGTACGCCTAGGTACTAGTCCGTATTATTTAAATCCTTAACTAAAACGTTTTTAATAATTTTTTTAGCAATATCTTTAAGACGTTATTTATCAGGGCCGAAAAGTAAAAAGTTATTTACGTATAAGGCGATAAGGTTTCTTATTTTAAAATTATAATATATCGCGTCGTTCGAAATTAACGGACGGAAACTTTATTTCGTAAATATCTTTTTTATTTTTTCCTATTAAGCAGTTCCGGCTTGCTTTAAACCGTATAATAGGTTTATTAACTTAATAACTTTTTTTAAAAAAAACCTATATATCTTTTTATTTTTTAAATACGTGTTAACATATTCCTTTAATATCGGAAATTATTTTATATAAATATTTTCCTTTAATTTACCGTTTAAATACGAAATAATAAAATTTATTTAAAATATATATTACCTTAAAAAAACGGTTAACGTTATTAAAATCCTCTAATATACTGCTTTTACGGCACTTACTATTATTTCGTTATAATTAATTTTTTTTCGCTATATAAATCATTTTACGTAAATACGTACCTTATATTTATTTAATTTTTTTATAAACGTATACTTTTTTTTAATATTTATTTAATATTAATAAGGTACTTTTAAATAATTTCGTTAAAAAGCGTAAATTTAAAAGTTCCGCTTAAAAGGTTTTTTTTAATTTTTATAAATATAACCTTAAGTTATATCTTTTGTTTTAAGCTTTTTATAACTTCCTTTAAAGTCAGGCCGTTATTTATAACTATAAATAGCTTATAAATGTTAATATCTAATATATTAATTACCTGTTCGTATTTATAAACGTTCCGGATAATTTAATTAACGTCTTTAAAGTTATTAAAACGGTTTTTATCGTTATTTAACGTTAATAAGTTAAAATAGAAAGTATATAAACCACCTTCGTTTTTGCCCTTTTAGGTTAAAGTTAGCTTTAATTTTTAAATTAACTTTAAGGTTTTATTTAAAGCTTTTAAGGTATATAACTTATAAATAGTCTTTTTCGGGCTTTCTTTTTTACGCTTAACCTGCTTAGTTTCTTGGTCCGTATCGTTTTTTAAAATAACGTTATCGTTTTTATTCTTTACTTTTACGCTTTGCTTCTAACGGTATTTTAAACGCTTTTATACGGGCTATAAAAGTAATCAAATGATAGTTTTAAAGCTAAGGGGTTTCCTTAACTTTTTTAGGTTTTCGTAAATAATAACGTATAATATTATAAGTAATTTACCGCCTTTTAACAGCTATATCTTATAGTTGTATATTTCTTAATAACTTAATAATATTTTTTTTATTTTACGGGCTGTTAGTATTTTTAATTTAATCCGGTAATTTTGATTAATTAAAACTGTATACCTATTCTTAAGGATTCGGAAATAACCGTTATCGGGTTTATATAATTTATTCGGCTCGAATATATTTTTAAAGTATTCGATTAGTATTATATTTTTTACTATAAATTAGCTTATTTTATTAATAATGTACGTTATTATCTTTATTACGAAATCTTACAAATATATAAGGATTTTTATTTACGTAAAAGTTATATGCGTTTTTGTTACGACCTAACGAGGGGGAGGCTCGGAAACGGTCCTAGCGGACCGAAACAGGGCCTAAATAAATTAAAGTCACGTAATTTAAATCTTTTGTTTCCAAGAGATCCAAATAAATCCATACAAATCTAATGCCCTTTGGATTTATAAGGACGACAGGATTTATAGAAGATCCAGATTTTCATAAAAAATATATACGTTTATTAAATTTTATAGTCCAAATAATATTAGTTTGTAATATAATTTAATTATTTAAGATACTTTTAATATTATTAAACGTAATTAAGTTATTTTTATTATTTAGATCCCGTAATACGATTATTAATATAAACCGTACGACTTAGTTTAATAATTAATTAACTAATTTAGCCGTTATACGTTACAAACTTTTATTTAATAATATTGTCGAACTTTAAGCAATTACCCGAACCGTTAAAATAGCTCCTAATACCTAAAAAGGTACTGTAAATTAATAACTTTAAAATAAGCTTAAAAAACTAAAAGCGGAAATTTTGTAATTTAAGAAATTAACTAAGAAGTATTTTAATACTTTAAAAGTTAAGGTTAAGAAATTATAACCCTACGATAGAAAAACCGATATCCAGACTTTTCTTACTTAAATACGAATATATTTACGGTTTCTAGCTTTTAATAATCTAAAAAATAAAATTTTTACAGTCGTAGTATTCCTTATTAGAAACGTATTTAACTGGTTTAAACTAACTATAAGGGATTACTTAAAAAAGGCGGAAAACGATATAAAAATATTTATTAGGGAATTTTTCGCTAATTACTCCAACATTTAAAAAAAAAATAAAGGCTAATTTCGATAACTTTAATAAAAAACGTATTACCGTATCAAAAATTTTATAATTATAACAAAAAAAACCAATATTTAAATACGTAATAAAATTCCGAAACCTAATAGTTAAAACGGAATAAATAGACGAAAAGAACGATACCTTAATTAACGTATTTTATAAAAAATTAAAAAATAACGTTAAAAACGAGATAATTAAACTAAAACAATTAATTTTTTTAAGCAAATATATTACCGAAATTGTAAAAATCGACAATCGATAGTTTAAAAAAAAAGTTAATATATTTTATAACATAAGTTTAATAAACCTAAATAAGGAAATAGGCATATTATATTTTCCACTCCCTACAAAACTTAACCAGGCCTTATAGAAATCGGGGTAATCCGGTAACAAAACCAACCCCAGTTTAAATATTATAACTATAATAAAATAAGATATAAGGCCTTTTAATATAAAACACCTAAAAAGCCTTAATAGAACAACTGGATCTTTATATCCGAAAAAAAATAACAGAACGATAAAAAAGATAATAAAAAATTAATTAATATAATCCGACCGTAATATACGGTAATACAATAATATAAGAAATATTTAAAATGGAAAACCCTTACTAAAAAAAAATTACTTATTTAGTTCTAATAGAGAAAGCAGTAAAAAAAGCAAAACTAACTAGCTTTATAAGGATAATTACAAGAACATTATAAATAAAAGGAAGACCTATGCCTAGGAGAACCGGAATAATATATAAAAATTTACGCTATTTATTACGATAAGCTTAGATATTAGTTTTACTAAAAATGAAAAAAAAACAATTTATTAGCGTATAACTTAAATATATTAATAAAAGTTCGATTTTAAATAATAAAGAAAAGTTAATAAAAATAATTAATAATAGTACGGATATTTATGATTATTTGTAAATAAAAATAAGATCGATTAAAAGGTAACTTTATAAAGCTGGCTATTAAAAGAGTTATACTTATAAAAGGACCTTTTTTATTATTTTAAATAGTACGACCATTAAATAAAAAAAGAATTAATCCAGAAAACAATAGAAAAACATTGTTAACGAGCTATTACCGATTTAAGCATCTAGCTAGCTTTCATTTCCGACTTAGAAAATAAAAAAGCAATTAAAAGAAAAATTAAGAGTTTTACTAAAAAAAGATAGTAGGACTCGGAAAACGAGAAAGAATACAATAACTAATAAAAAAACGATAGTTTGTAAATGACATTACCCGATGAAAAAACAATCGAGACTTTTACAAAACAAACTTACGAACAACTAAATATATAATAATAATTTAAACAGTTATAAAATCAAATAACGCGCATAAAAAAATAATTAAAAAAACTTTAAGCACAAAATAATCGGAACGAAAAAACACTGTAAAAACTTTTACAAACCCTAAAAAAATAACGCCACTTATAAAAAAGCCATAAGTAAACGGAAAAAAAAAAGTTAAACTATAATATTTTAAAAAAGCTTTAAACGTAACGATCGGAGTTACTGGTAATAATGTTATTATTATATAAGTACGAATTAAAAAAAACTAGTATACCGTAATAATAAATTATAAAACAACAATTACAAATTATATTAATCTGGAGGTAATAAATTAATTAAAGCTATTATAAAGAAGAAAAGTTACCCCTATAAAATCGAGAATACCGAAAATTAAAGATTTACCTACGACGATAAATAAGTTAAACGCAAAATTAATTACTTTAAAACCTTTATCGAAAAGAAAAAACACGTTATTAATTTCGACATTATCTTATTAAATAAATATAACATAATTTTAGGAAAACTATAATTACGTTAATATAACCCTTTAATCGATTAAAAAACTAATTAAGTAAATTTCCGTTTATTTCCTAATATAAAACAAGGTATAAACGATACGAAATTTTAATATTTAATTAATAAAAACGACAAATACAAATATAAAAATACGATAAAAACCTTATTACTTAAGAAAATAAGGCATATTTAAAATAAAAAACATAATAAAAAAATACGGCGCATTATTACGAGCCTTAGGATATATTTCCGGCAAATAAATAATAACTTATAAATATAGCTTAAAGAATTATTAAAATAAATAACGAAAATGTTATTATAGTACCATAAATATGAGAAACTTTTCCGAGAAAAACTCGATACGAAATTATTATAATATAATAAATAAAATCATGAAATAATTTTTAAAAACGGCAAAACAATTACCTTTTATCCCATTTATAACTTAAATAAAATAAAACTATACGTTTTTTATAATTACTTAAAAGATAAATTACGGAAAAAACATATATAACGTTTTAAATTATCAATAAGGTATTTAATATTTTTTGTTTTACGGAAAAACGGGAAATTACGACTTATTATTAATTACCGATAATTTAACGATATTATCGTTAAAAATAAAACATTACTACCTTTAATTACCGAAATTAAAAACCGATTACGAAACGCTAAATAATTTACAACCTTAAACTTAAAAAAAAAATATAACTAAATTCAAATTAAACCCGAAAACGAATAAAAAACAAGTTTTAAAACGAAATACGGATTATTCGAATACCTTGTTATACTTTTCGGACTTATAAACGTACTAGTAACTTTTTAACGGATAATTAATTATATACTCCGAAAGTACCTTAATATTTTTATTATATATTACCTTAACGATATCCTTATTTACGTAAAAATAGAAAAGGAATATATAAAATACGTTTATAAGATTTTATAAGCTTTATAAAACGCTAACCTTTTAATTAACGTAGAAAAAAGCACATTTTACGTTTAAAAAATCGAATACCTAAGATATATTATTACCTTGGGATATATCAGAATAAACCCTAAAAAATACCTATTAATATTACGGAGGTATAAACGTTCCTTAAACTTACTAATTATTACCGACAATTTATATGATATTTTAACAAGATTATAATGTTATTAATAAAATTTATTAAAAAAAACCGATGATTTATATAGGTTCTAACTATGGAAAAAGCTTTTTAACAACTTAAAAACGCTTTTACTAATAAACCCGTCTTAATAATATATAATTCTAACAAACTAATAAAACTCGAAATTAACATTTTAAACTTTATTTTAAAAATAGTAATTTGTTAATAAAATAATTAAAAAAAATTATACCTTATCGTTCTTTATTTTTATAAATTACATAGTACCGAACTTAATTACCTTGTTTACAATAAAAAGTTTTTAACTATTGTTAAAACCGTTAAAGAATTTAAACATTACCTTAAAAAAACTAATACTAGATAAAGATATATATAAATTACAAAAACATTTTTTATTTCGCAATTATAAAAAAATTAATTAAATAATAACTACGTTACGCAAAATACCTTTTAATATTTAATTACGTTATTATTTATCGCAAAAAATTAAAAAATAATAAAACGGACGTTTTTAGCAAACGACCAGATTTAAAAAATTTTAAAGTAAAGATATAACAGACCGTATTTAACTAAATACTAAAAGGATACCTATAATAACGACATATTAACATTATCAAAATATTTATACCAGATATATATAAAAAGAAATAATAATATCATAATAACCTACTTAGAGATTAAAAAATAGATAAAATCTATATACTAAGAAAATGCCAAAAATATCTAATAGGAAAAATATATAAATATTAACTATACGGATATTTAGAAATTTATAAAACCCTAAAACGTTTATAACGGATATATTACTTTCCTAAAATAAAATTAATTATATAGAAAATTATATAACAATATAATATTTACGTTAAAGTAAAGGTTAAATAACATAAAGTTTATAAAGAACTGTAATTATTACTAATTACTAAATAACTATAAAATTTAATTATATTTAACTTTATTACGAAATTTCCTTTATTAAAAAATTTAACTATAAATATATATTATAACAATATCTTTATAATCGTTAACCGATTTATAAAATTTTCTTATTTTTTACCTTATAATAAAAATACAAACGCCGAACAAATAACATATATTTTCTTTCGATATATATATAATATATACGGATTACCAGCAAAAATCATTTTAAATAAAGACGTAATTTTCATTTTAAAATTTTAGTAAAGTTTAATAATATAACTTAGCTTAAATTATAAATTATCAAATGCTTTTAAACTATAAATAAATAAATAAACGGAAAAAATTAACTAAACGTTAAAAATATATTTACAATATTATATTAATTACGAATAAAACAATTAAATTAAAAAATTACTTATTACATAATTAACTTATAATACCAATTATTATAATAATATCAAAATAATTCTAATAACTGCTAACTTTAATTTTACCCCAAAAATTTATAAAGAAATACGAAAAAAAAACTAATTAATATTAAAATAATCCTTACCTTAAAATAACTTAAACAATTATATTAAAAAATAAAAATAAAATTTTAATTTATACGTAAATAAATAAATAAATACTATAATTAAAAAAAATTAAAAGTATTAACTTTTTCGAAGGGGGAAATAATTTATTTAGTTACTAAAAATATTAAAACCAAACGCCTAAACCAAAAAGTCGATTTTAAATATATCGGCCTATATAAAATCGTTAAAAAAATTTTAAAAAATAACTATTAATTAAAATTACCATCTAAGGTTAAACTTTATCCAATCTTTCATATTTCTTTACTTAAATTAATAATAGGCATTATTAAAATTAACGCCGGATATAAAAAAAAGGTAAAAAAGAATATACTAATTTATAAAACAGAAAAAATTTTAAATATACGAAAAAAAAAAGAATTTACCCAGTACATAATTAAATGGAAAAACTACCCAAATTCCGAAAATACCTAGAAACCCGCTAAAAACCTTATTAATGCCCAACTCTTATTAAAGAATTTTTATTAATAATGTCGGAACCGGTAAAATTAAAAATATTTTAATTTACGTTATCCAAAAACGGCTAATCGGACGTTTTAAAAATAAACTAGGTATTTTAAACGGAAACTTAAATAAAGAACAACGTATTTACCTTTAACCGGTCCTAATGCTTTAGCTTATTTATGGATTAAAAACTATAATTAATAATTTTTACCCCTTAAACGTAAAAAAACCGATTCTAACAGCGAAGGCCAAAAAAATAACTAATAATCTCGTTAATATTACGTTATTTACGTACAAAGTTTTCCTTTAACTCGTATTAAAAACGCAATAAAATTTCTTCCGCTATAGCTTCTTTGCGGTTTAAACGATTTTTTTCCTTTTTAATATAATAAAAAAAGTTAATAAAAATACCGGACCCGTTATAATAACAACGATATTTAATATATTCGCTATAACGGCGAATTTTTTCTATTATTTAACATTTTGTTCCCTTTTTAAAACATAGCGTATAAAACATTACTTCAAAACTAAATTTAATAATATAAGTAATTAAAAATTTAAAGTTTTCTTTTTAATTTAAACAACTGCAGGATTTACAATTAACAACGTAACCACTTATAATAAAAAAATAACTTACCAAAAGAAAAAAATCTTTGAAAACAAAAATCCTAAAAAAAAAAGATCGTATTACGACCTAATAAGGGGAAAGCTCGGAAACGGTTTTAACGGACCGAAATAAGGCCTAAATAAATCAAAGTTACGTAATTTGGATCTTTTATTTCCAAAAGATTTAAATAAATCTATATAGATCTAATACTTTTTAAATCTATAAGGATAATAGGATCTATAGGAAATTTAAACTTTTATAAAGGATATATACGTTTATTAAATTCCATAATCTAAATAACATTAATTTACAATACAACATAATTACTCAAAACGCCCTTGGTATTACCAAACGTAACTAAATTATTTTTATTATTTAAATCTCGTAATACGACTATTAATATAAACCGTACGACTGGGTTTAATAGTTAGTTAACTAACTTAGCCGTTACAGTTTTATTTTATAAAAACTGTATTTCTCGTTTTATAACTCCGTTTTAATATTAATTATATATATTAAAAACTACTAATTTAATACTTTTTGTAGCGTAAAAGTTTTTAATTATCGTTATACGGAATTCCTTGCTGCCGTTAAGGCGTAGAATTTACACTTTTTTACGTCTGCCTTTTTCGTCCGATAGCAGCGTTTTTAAACGTTTTGTAATTTGCGTAATATACGCGTATAAGTTTTATTAAATTTTATTTTTACTTTTAAACGAATAATACTTTTTATAACGCGATAGGTTATTTGTAAAAAAACTAAAGTAACTTTTATTTTTAATATTAATAAGCTTAATTAACCTTATATTATACCAAATAATTTTTTTTATATATTTCCTTCGTTTTTAAAAGTTTATAAATGGTATTTTTCGTATTTTCCCTTTGTTATATGCCGTGTAAAAGATATTTTTCATATCGTTAGGGTTTAAATTTATCCCCGTAAACCTTTTAATAGTTTATATTAATCGTTCGGTATTAGGATAGTAAAAGCGGTAATATTAAAAAAATAATTTTTTTTATAACTTCGTTTATTATTAAAACTTTCCTGTTTTTAAAAACGTTCGAAAGTACGCGTTTTAAATTATTTATTAAGTTATTACCGTTTTCCTTACCGGATACCTCTTTTAGTACGTATTTTTATTAATAATTTTTATCGTTTACTAAATCCGGAGTTTTAATAATAAATTCCGGTTTCCCGTAAAATTACAGAAAAAATCCCTTCCGAAAAACGTTAATCGTTAATAGCTAAATTTTATTAAGGTTTATTAAGGCGTTACGATTTAAGTAACTTTTTTTTTTATAAAATATTTTCCCGGAGAATATTTTTAAAAAAAAGTTATTAATATATAGTATATACTTAATTGTAATTTCGTTTGTTTTTTTATTAAGCCTTTTTAAGGGTTATTTAACGATATTAATAAAAGTAGTAATTATAGGTCCTTTACCCGTTATAATTTGGATTTTTTTAAATTTAATATTTATTATAATATTTTTCTTAAAGTTACTAATATTATTCGTAATATTAACGTTCGTTTTTAAATTCTAAAATAATTTATTTAAGTTATTCCCGTAAAAGAAATAAATGTATAAAAATATAGCGTTTCCTATAATAATTCCTTTAAAACGTTTATTTTCCTATAGCTTTAAATAATTAATTATATTAATTTTAATATATTTACCTATTAAAGCTTCCCGGGCTTTAAGGCGTTTAGTTATTAAATTTTTTTAAATTACTTTTTAAATTATTTTATCGTATTATTGTATAAGGTCTTTTAGTTGTTATTTTTTAACGTAAGCGTTAAAAACTTTTCCGTTTAATCGGTATAAATCTTTTAAACCGTTAAATATAAATTGCTTTTTATTCTTATTACCGTTATAAGCGTTACGAAAGTTGTTGCTTTAGTTATTTTATTTATTATTGCTTTAATGTTAGTTACGTTTTCCTTTTTTTCCTTTACCGTTTTTCTTCTTTTACGGCTTAGGGTAATTCTTTATTAAATATTCGTATTTGTTATAGTTAAAATAAAGTGGCTTTTTATTCTTATTTTATACGGGCTTGTTATCTCGGAAATTGTTATTATTATTTCCTTTTCCCTTACCTTTTTAAGCGTTATAAAATTTCCCTTTCTTTTTTTTGTTAATACGGCTATAAAATTCGCTATTAAAATCGTCGATTAACTGCTGGAAAAAATAACTGGTCTGCTTAAGCATTAATTAAATCGTTTTGTACTAATTATTAACGCGATCCTTTATAGCAATAAAAAACATAGCAATTTATTTTTTTAATCCGAGCTTTATATTATAGCCCTTAACCTCTTATAATAGCTTTTAAAACTTTATAGTAAACTATATAAGGTCTCCTTTATTATATGTAATCTTGTTAAGCTTTTTTTAAAAAGACCTTTACCTAGCTTTACCTATAGCTACGTAAGTTTTTTTAAAAGTTTTTAATATTTTCCTTTTCTTTTTAATATTTATAATTAATTTTAAAAACGCCTTTTTGTAAATTTTAGTAATAACTTTTATAAGGCGTATTTAATTAAGTTATTTCAACTTTATTCCATTTTTATAATTAATTTTTTTAAGGGCAAATATTAAAATATTATTTTAAAGCTTTTAATTAACTTAGCTTATTAAATAATTCTTTTTATTTAGTAAGAAATTAAAGCGCTTCTAACGTAACTTTATATTATTACTAAATTTTTTAAAATTTTTCTTTTTTTTTTCAAGCGAACATTTAATTCGTTAAAGTTATTTAAGTTACTAGGGCTTAAAAAGCTGCTAGGGATGTTAAAGGAATTATTACGACGGCTTTTTCGTTTTCGGGAACTTTTGGACAAGTTTAAAAACGACTTATCCGAATCGTCGGGGTTTTTATATGTTATATTTTTTTCTTTACGTAACTTTTTTTTTTCGCTTTTTTTCTTTTTCGGGGAATCAAGCTTTTTAGTAAACCACTTTCTTAATTGCCTTTCCTTTTTTTCAGGGGGGTAATTTTTTTTATATCGTTTTTGACGGCGATAAGGGTTTCTTATAAATTTCCCGTCCTTTAAATGTCTTATAAAGCGTTTTTACGAATATTTATATTTCGCGAACTCCGTATCGCTTTTAATTAAAGCAATCCTTATTAAAATATACCCCTAAATTAAAATATATCTAATAATCGTTTTATAATATTATTTATTCGTTTTATTATATCGGTTTTTTTATTAAAGCTTTAAATCTTTAATTTTATTTTTTACTAACTTATATTTATATTTTCGTACTTTAATTTCCTTTTTAATTTTACTTAAATTAATACTTAAAAACGTATAAAACTTGTTTAATTTTAATTAGGGCTATTATTTTTATATAAAGGTTTTATATCGGTTTTTTAACTGTCGTTATTAAGGTAATATAGTTTTTTCCGTAAAAATTTCGAAAGTAAATCTTTTTCCTACCGTTACGTTTATCGTAAACTTTTATTTTTCCTCCTTACTATAAAACTTTTTGTTTTAAAGGTTTTTTTAATCGAGAAAAAAAAATAGGTTGCTATTCGTATATTTTTTGTTCTATATAAAAACGAAACCTTTATCGGATAAACTGTTTTACTTAATTATAAGGAACTACTTTGGGATATGTTCTTATTATTCGCTTATTATCGTTAACCGCCTACTTTCTTTTAAATTAACTAAACGATTCCTTTTTAAATTTCCTAATTTTTTTATTAATTTAACCTGTAAATAAGTATTTCGTTTAACGTATTATAATTATTAATTAACCAAAAAATATTATTATATTAACAATTACAATAATTAAATCTAGGAATCTGGTAAAATACGTATAGTTATTTTAGGAAAAATTAAAAAGATTTAAGGGCGATCGCCTTTATATATACGTTTAGCTGTACAAAGAATAGTTCTTAGATAAAGGTTGTCCTAGGTAGCAACCGTAACTTAAACGCACCAGCCGTAAGCACTTAAAAGCATTAATTGCCGATACTTACTATTATATTAATTATGTTATTAATATTATATATATTTAATTCTTTAAATTATAACGTTCTTATATATTATATATCGAAAATCTTATATTATATTACGATATTTATATTATATAAAATAATTTATCGCGGTTTTTTATATCTTTTTTAAAGTTTTTATAATAATTAATTATTATTTTTAAAGAAGACGTAACTGTAGAACTAAATTAAATAAATGAATAAATTATATCATCGGTTATTAAGCTTTATTAAACCTTAATTTTCTTATAAATTACCTAGTTATTCCCTTATCGATAATTATTTTTAACATAATTTTAGACGGTTTTCGTAATCCGAAATAGCCGGATAAATTATCGGTCGTAATTTTTTAATTTATATCGATTTAAAAGGTAAATTCGACTTTTTTAAAACCGTTATTGTTATCCTTTAATTTTGCTAGTAATTCTTTTATAATCCGGATATTTTTTTCGTATAAATTTACGTAAAAATTAATTATTTTTACCGGTTTAAATTAAATCGTACCCAAAAATTAAAAGTAAAACCCGATTTTTTTCGGAAAGGTTATTAATATCGATAAAAATATCGATATATTTTATTCGACCGATTATTTTATTCAAGTCGGGTAATATAATCGAGACCCTTTCCGTCGAGATTTCGGAGGTACGGAGTATTAGGATTTTATATTCGGACTTAGCCGGTATATTTTAGTTATCTTACTTAATAAAGGTTTAAAAACTCCAAAAATTAATCGAGGTTGAAAAAGTCGTAAAACTGGCGAAGTGTTATAAAGCAGCCATTTTATATAGATTTAAGGTTTACCCCGAACAACTTAATATCTTTTAAGTTATTCTCTGCCTTTTATAAAATTTCTTTTGCTAAATTAGTTAAAGGGTATAAGATTTATTAAGGTCGAAACTTGTCGATATTATATAACTAGTTTCGGGATCAGGCTTTTCGTAATAGAGGTATAATTTATCGTTATCGTAAAAATTATTAATAGTTGCCGTATTCGAAAATATTACGTAAAGTATTTATCGTATTAATTATTAATGCAATTAATTCGTATTTTTAGCCCAGTTTAAATAATACGGCTTGAACTTAACGACTTTATATCATAATTAATAATATTAAATTCGAAATTATAAAAAAGAGATTTATTTAATATAAATTTTATTATATTTATATTAACTCTTTTTTAAATTTATTTTTATTCATTCTGTTTTTTTCTTTAATCTGGAAGTTTTAAAAATTTTATAAATATAATTCTATGAAAACATTATTTTAAAAAAAGTTTAAAATTACTAGCGTAATTTGCTGTTAAAAATATATAAATAGATTAATTTATTTAAAAAGAATAATTTAAACTTTTAATATAAAAAGCTTTTTTTATAATAAAAACGATTACTTTTATATAATAAACTATGTATCAGCAGATATAGTAATCAAATGCAGGATTCTGGTAAAATGCTCGTGGTTATTCTAGAAAAGATTGAAAAAGTCTGGGGGTGATCGCCTTTATATATACGTTTAGCTATATAAAGGATGGTTTCTAGATAAAGGCTGTCTTAGGTACTATTTGTAGCTTAGACGTACTAGCCGCGGGTATTTGAAAGTATCAATTGCCGATACGCCCTTTTGCGTGAAATAACCTTATTTACGTAATTTTTTAAAATTAAATTTAAAAGTTTAGGAAAATCTATTAAAAGATTATCAAAATCTTTAATATGCATAAGATTTAAACCTTTATTTCTGTTATTCTTATTTGAAGTAAGGCTGCGCAATTAACCGTTATACTAAAAAACCGGCCTTTTCGTTTTACCGTTTTTTCGTAACCGCCCCTAAATATAAGGCTTATTTTTTCCGAAATATTTCGGATTAGGCTAGGCGTTAATATAGGAAACCTTCCGTATGCGCCAATCTATTACGTTAAAGGTTTTATAGCTTTAAAAATCGGATCTATTTTTTAATAGCAATATTAGTAAGTAATTAAGATTACTGCTTCTTAAATTCCCCTTTATAAAAAGCTATAAAATGGAAGTTCTTTTTCGGTTAGTTAAAAAATATTAATTAACTATAAACTATATATAAGATATTAATATTTTTAGGTAAAAATTAACGTAAAAGGTTATAGGTATATATAAAGAAGTAATTTTATAAAAGATTAAAACCTTAAAATTAACAGGTAAACGAATAGTTTCGGGTAATCGTAAAAAGAATACCGTAATCGTTGTTGTTAGTAATAAGGAATTAGTTTTAATAAAGGAACGCCTTTTTTCCCGTATAAAAAGAAATTAACGGAATTATTCGAAATTTACTTTATTAAAAGGATATATAAATCCGTCGGCAGGATTATCTTTATTTTTTACGTATTGGAAATTAATATTTTTTTCTTGGATTTTCTAACGTACGTAATAATATTTAATTCGAATATAACGCGTTTTTTATATTATTTATATTTTTTTTTTACTTATTTAAACGTACGTGGATTATCTTTTAAAATAGAAATTAAACTTTTAAATATAAGTTTTAACTTTATTAAAAAGTTTTTAATTTTAATTATTTTTATAACTGCTATTTCTGCTTTTACGTATTTTGCTGCCGTAATATATTTAATAATAACATTTTATAACTTCGAAATTTATAAAATAAGTATTCCGGCTATAAAAAATATATAAGTTATCGTGGACTTTATTAATTTATAGTTATTTATAAAGCTTATATTTATTGTTTTAAATAACCTTAAGTGGTTATATTTATAATCTAAATAAATTTTTTATAGTTTCCGGTAACGAAAAAATATATTTAATATATTATTTAGATATTTCCGTAATTTTTTAATATATTCTTGGTATTTAATTACTGGGTTACTTATAAATCTTATTTAAATTAACGTTAAAAACGTTATATTTAATTTGTTAATACAATTTAAAACACTAAATTTCCTTATTAGGTTTATATATTTAAACGTGTTTTTTGTTAATTACGCCCTTATATTTTATAACGTATTTTAAATAATTCTTAACGAATAATATAAATTCTTTTTTATTTTAGTAAATTTAATTAACTTTAATAATTCTTTAATGTATTATTATTAATTTAACTTAATATCTTTTATTAATAAAAAACGGATAATTTATATACTTAGGTATTAATCTACGTTATTTAACTTTTTAAATAGCACGTTTTTAATAATTCTCTTGGCGATATTATTAAGATATTATTTATTAGGGTCGAAAAGCAAAAAGCTATTTACGTATAAAACGATAACGTTTTTTATTTTGGGATTATAATATATTATATCGTTCGAAATTAACGGACAGAAACCTTATTTTATAAATATTTTTCTTATTCTTTCCTGTTAAGTAATTCCGGCCTGTTTTAAACTGTATAGTAAGTTTACGAATTTAATAACCTTTTTAGAAAAAAACTTATATATCTTTTTAATTTTTAAAGATGTATTAAAATAGTTTCTTAATATCGGAAATTATTTTATATAAATATTTTCATTTAATTTGTCGTGTAGATATCTAATAATAAAGTTTATTAGGAATATATATCACTTTAGAAAAATAATTAACATTATTAAAAAATTTTAAAATATTATTTTTACGGTATTTACTATAGTTTTATTATAATTAAGTCTTTTTTACTATATAAATCCTTTAATGTAAATACGTACCTTATACTTATTTATCATTTTTATAAACCTATATTTTTTTTAACATTTATTTAATATTAATAAAATACTTTTAAGTTACCTTGTTAAAAAACGTAAATTTAAAAATTCCGCGTAAAAGGTTTTTTTTAATCGCTATAAAAATAACTTTAAGTTATATTTTTCGTTTTAAGCTTTTTATAACTTCTTTTAGAGATAAAACGTTATTTACAATAATAAATAACTTATAAATGTTAATATTTAATATAGTAATTACTTGTTCGTATTCGTAAGTGTTCCGGATAACTTAATTAGCGTTTTTAAAGTTATTAAGACGGTTTTTATCCTTATTCGACGTTAATAAGTTAAAATAAAAGGTATATAAATTATTTTTGTTTTTGCCCTTTTAGGTTAAAGCTAGCTTTAATTCTTAAATTAACTTTAAAGTTTTATTTAACGTTTTTAAGGTATATAATTTAGGGATAATTCTTTTAGGCCGTTTTTTTTATATTTAACCTGCTTGGTTTTTTAGTTTGTATTATTCTTTAAAATAACGTTATTATCGTTATTTTTTACTTTTATGCCCTATTTTTAACGGTATTATAAACGTTTTTATACAGGCTGTAAAAATAATCGGATAATATTTTTAAAATTAAAAAGTTTACTTAGCTTTTTTTAAGTTGTCGTAAATAATAATATGTAATAATATAAATAACTTATCGCCTTTTAAGTTATACTTTATAATTATATATCCTTTAATAATTTAATAATATTTTCGAAAATTTATAAACTACTAGTTTTTTTTATTTAATCAGATAATTTTTATTAAATAAAATCATATATTTATTATCGAAATTTCGAAAATAATTATTATTAAGTCTATATAATTTATTCGGTTTAAATACGTTTTGAAAGTATTCGATTAATATTATATCTTTTACCGTAAATTAGTTTATCTGATTAATAATATACGTTATTATTTTTATTACGAAATTTTAAAAATATATCAGAATTTTTATTTACGTAAAGGTTATATATGTTTCGTTTTATAAAAATTATATTTTTTGTTTTGTAATTCCGTTTTAATATTAATTATATATATTGGAAATTATTAGTTCGATATTTTTTATAACGTAAAAAATTTTAATTATTATTATATCGAATTCCTTGTTGTTATTAAAGTTTAAAATTTATATTTTTTCACGTTTAACCTTTTTATCCGGTAATAATGTTTTTAAACTTTTTATAATTCGTATAATATATATATATAAGTTTTATTAAATTTCGTTTTTATTTTTAAACGAATAATATTTTTTATAACGTAATAAGCTATTTATAAAAACACTAAAATAATTTTTATTTTCGATGTTAATAGGTTTAATTAATTTTACGTTATATTAAATAAATTGTTTTATATATTTTTCTTGTTTTTAAAATTTTATAAATAATATTTTCCGTATTTCCTTTTCGTTATATGCTGTATAGAAAATATTTTTTATATTGTTAAGGTTTAAATTTATTCCTATAAACCTTTTAATAATTTATATTAATTATTTAGTATTAAGGTAGTAAAGGTAATAATATTAAAGAATGATTTTTTTATAACTTTGTCCGTTATTAAAGTTTTCCCGTTTTTAAAAGTGTTCGAAAGTACGCGTTTTAAGTTATCCGTTCGATTATTGCCGTTTTCCTTATTGAATACCTTTTTTAATACGAATCTTTATTCATAGTTCTTATTATTTATTAAGTTTAAAGCTTTTATAATAGGTTTCGATTTTCCGTAAAGTTATAGAAAAAATCTTTTCCGAAAAACGGTAATTGTTAATAATTAAGTTTTATTATACTTTATTAAAATATTACGATTTAAATAATTTTTTTTTCTGTAAAATATTTTCCCGGAAAATACTTTTAATACGAAAATGTTAATATATAATATATATTTAATTATAATTTCGTTTTTTTATTAAACCTTTTTAAAAGTTATTTAACGATCTTAATAAAAATAGTAATTACCGGTTTTTTGCTCTTTATAATTTGGACTTTTTTATATTTAATGTTTATTATAATATTTTTCTTAACATTATTATTATTATTTGTAATATTAACGTTTATTTTTAAGATTTAAAGTAATTTATTTAAATTATTTCCGTAAAAGGAATAAATATATAAAAATATAACGTTATTTATAATAATTCCTTTAAAACATTTATTATTATACAATTTAAAATAATTATATATTTACGCTTTAAGGTATTTAGCTATTATAACTCCCCGGGTTTTAAAGTACTTTATTATTAAAGTTCTTTATGTTTTTTTTAAAATTATTTTATTATATTATTATAAAGGGTTTTTGTATGAGAATATGTACCATTAGGTATCTAACGTAACTGATCCATTTACTATATATATATATATTAGTTCTTATAAACGTAACCGGAAGGCACTTTTAAAACCCGTACCTTTTAAAAGGCCGGATAAAAAACCCGATTAATAAAAGTCTTTTAATACGGTAATAAGTACGATTACGTACACGATTAATTTAATTAGTTCTTAAAGCCTTTAATTACTCCAGTTGTCGCCGACATAGTAACGGAGCCGAAACTCCAATGGTTTAGCTTCTTTTAGGCTGGCGTTACCTAAAGGAACCGGCGTCCTAAGCTGGATTCGAATTAACTATTTTTTACGCCTAACCGCAATAAGGTGCCTAAGTCTGTCGCAATTAAAAAAGATACCCAGGCTCGCAATTACTAAGTTATTGGGATATAAAGGGTTTTTAAACTGTTATTTTTAAACATAAACGTTAAATGTTTTCCGTTTAATTTATATAAGCTTTTTGTTACCGTTTTAAATATTGCGAAAATTATTACTTTAATTATTTTAACTATTATTATTTTAATATTAATTACGTTTTCCTTTTTTTTTCTTTACAGTTTTTCTTTACTTATAGTTCAAGGTAATCCTTTGTTATATGCCCGTATTTGCTATAATTAAAACAAAGTAATTTTCCGTTTTTATTTTATACGGGCCTATTATTTCGGAAATTATTATTTTTTTTTCCTTTATTTTTTTAGCCGTTATAAAATTTCCCGTTTTTTTCTTATTAATACGGTTATGGAATTTATTGTTAAAGTTGTCGATTAACTGCTGGAAAATGTAACTGGTTTATTTAAACATTAATTAAATTGTTTTATACTAGTTACTAGCGTAATCCTTTATAATAATAAAAAACATAATAATTTATTCCTTTAATCCGAGCTTTATGTTATAACTTTTAACTTTTTATAATAATTTCTGAAATTTCGTAATAAATTATACGGAATCTTTTCCGTTATATATAATCTTACTAAGCTTTTTTCAAAAAAACCTTTACCTAGCTTTATTTATAACTGTATAAACTTTTTAAAAAATTTTTAATATTTTCGTTTTTTGTTTAATATTTATAATCGACTTTAAAAACGCCTTTGTAAAATATAACTAATTAAGTTATCTTAGCTTGATTTCGTTCTTATAACTAATTTCTTTAAAAACGAAAGTTAAAACGTTACTTTAAAATTTCCAATTAACTTAGTTTGCTAAATAATTTTCCTTATACAGTAAAAAGTTAAAACGTTTTCAACGTAACTTTATATTATTACTAAACTTTTTAAAATCCTTTTTTTTCTTTAAGTAAACGCTTAACTTATTACAGCTATTTAAACTACTAAGGCTTAAAATACTGCTGGGGATATTAAAGGAACCATTACGACGGCTTTTTCGTTTTCGAAAACCTTTAAATAAATTTAAAGATAACCTATCCGAATCGTTAAGGTCCCTACGTACTACACTTTCTTCTTTACGTAACTTCTTTTCTTTGCTTTTTTCCCTTTTCGGAAAATCAAGCTTCTTAATAAACCATCTCCTTAGCTGTATTTCGCTTTTTTTTAAAGTGTTAATTTTTTCTATCTTATTCTTAACGGTAATAAAGGTTTTTTACAAATCTCCTACCTTTTAAGCGTTTCGTAAAGTATTTCTATAAATACTTACAATTTGTAAGTTCCGTATTGCCTTTAATTAAGGCGATTCTTATTAAAATACGCCCTTAAATTAAAATATATCTAATAATCGTTTTATAATATTATTTATTCGCTTTATTATATCCTTATTTTTTTGTATTAAAATTTTATGTCTTTAACTTTATTCTTATTTAATTTATATCTATATTTTCGTACCTTAACAATATTCTTAATCCTACTTAAATTAATATTTCAAGACGTATACAGCTTATTTAATTTTTTTAAAGTTATTATTTCTATATTAAAATCTTATATCAGTCTTTTAATTATCGTTATTAAAATAATAAAACTTTATTCGAAAAAATCTTAAAAGCAAATCTTTTTCCTATTACTACGCCAGTTATAAACTTTTATTCTTTCCCTTTATTATAAAACTTTTCGTTTTAAAAATCCTTTTAATCGAAAAAAAAAAAATAAGTTGTTATTCGTATACTTTTTATCCAGTATAAAAACAAAACCTCTATCGGGTAAATTTATTCAGTTACAAGGAACTTTTTTAAAATACGTTTTTATTATTTGTTTGGTATCGGTAACCGCGTATTTTCTTTTAAATTAACTAAATAACTCCTTTTTAAATCTCGTACCTTCTTTATTAATTTAACCTGTAAATAATTATTTCGTTTAATATATTACGGTTATTAATTAACTAAAACGTTTTACCATATTAATAATTATAATAATTAAATACAGGATTTTAATAAAATACGCGTAATTATTTTAAGAAAAATTGAAAAGATTTAAGGGTAATCTCGTTTATATATACGTTTAACTGTATAAAAGATAGTTCCTGGATAAAGGCTATCCTAAGTAGTATTTACAGCCTAGACGCACTAGCCGCGGGTATTTAAAAGTACTAATTGCCGACACTATGTAATAAACGTTAAATATTAAAAATATAAGAGTTTATAAAAGAGGATAATAATAAATGATTATAGTTAATAAAAATAAAAAATAATCGTTATAAAAGAATATAAAGTAATAAACGGAAACGTTATATTTATAACAAGCTTTAATATATTATGCGTATTTATTATAGATTATATTTCAATAGTTATTAAATAAGTAATTATATTAATTAAATGAACTTATTACGTTATCGCTTATTTATTATAATATGGTATTATAAAATGTTATAAAACAGCTTATTTACTTATGAAATATATTTATAAAATACGTTATAATATTTTAATTAACTTTTAAAATATTATATATAAAGTTTTAATACGAGTATATCGTAATATAGTTCTTATTAATATCCAAAACGCTAATAATTATTTAGAATTATTGATTATTATTATATAGATATAATAATTTAAAATAGAAAACTTTAACTTTTTCCCGGAACTTTAATTATATTAATAAAAGAAAAAAACCGATATTAGAAAAAAGGTTAATGTACTAGATAAGTAAGTTAGATATATAAACTAATTAGCTACTTTTTATCACTTTATATGAATAAATTTAAATGAAATTAAATAGCGTAAAAAATAAATGTAAATTAATTAAATTCCTTATTATTAAACACTTTTATAATTTTCTTTTAATTACGTATATTATGTGCGAGTTTATCGTAAACATTATATTTCCGTTTTTTATTTCCGTACATTTATAATAATTACTTTTAACCTTTATTACGTAAAATTGCTTATTTTTACCCATTTTCTATATATAAAAGCCATTGCTTTTCTTATAATAAAGGGTTTTTTAAAAAAAGTATGTTTTTAATTTCTGTTTATTTATTAAAGCTATATTTCGTTTTATATAAATAGCCGTTCTTTTTAAAAAAAAAGTAATATTATATAAATATAGTATATTATTATATAATAAAAAGTTAAATTGTTGAATTAATATTTTTCGTAATCATCTTGGTAATTTTTTATTTTTCTTTATAATTAACGATATAAGGAAATTACTTTAATAATATCTTTTTAAATATTCTTAAATAAAAAAAATAATCGGTATAAATATAATTAGAATTCCTGCTTTAAAATAGAGAGGTTAAGAATTAAGTAAAATAAGTGCCGTCTTTACTAATCCGAATTTAATGTTATTAATTATTATAATAATTATAAATATATCGTATAAACTGGTAATAAAATCTGTTTTAAAAATATAAATAACGTAATATTATATAAAAGTTTTAATATATAATAAATAACTGATTTTTAATACAGAAGAATAAAATAAGTTGAAAAATTAAAATCGGAAAAAATTATAAGTATATATACAAAGTATAATAAAAATATTAATTTTAGAAAAATCTTTAACTTTAGTAGAATAATAATTTTTATAACCGTTAAAAAGAAGAGAAGATTTCGAATATTACATAGTCGTTTTAATTTATTAATCGATATACTTAATTTATTTTAAATTTAATTTATTTAACGTTTAAACGTTTTTATATATAATAAATTTTTAATCGGGTAAAACTAGGTAATTAGTAAACTAGCAAAAAATTAAAAATTGCTTTTATTAATAAGAATAATAAATAAAAATAAAACTTAATTTTAAATGTTACTAACTTATATAAGGTCGTTAGATTTAAGCCGTATTATCCAGGTTAAGTTAAAGATACAAAGTAATAATACTAATAATTAATACGATAAATACTTTACCCAGTATTTTCGAATACGGCAATTATTAATAGTTTTAACGGTATTAATAAATTATATACTTCCGTTACGAAAAGCCTTATTCCGAAACCGATTATCGCGTAATGCCGATAAACTTCGACCTTAATAAACCTTATATTTATTACCTGGTTCGATAGGGGAAATCTTTTGGAATATAAACAGTAACTTAAAAAATATTAAGTTTTTTACGGTAAACTTTAAGTCCGTATAAAATAGCTGTTTTGCAACCCTTTGCTAATCTTACGATTAAAAATGTTAAATATTAGCTAGGAAAAAAGGTTAAAAACTTTAAACCAGTTATTTTTAACCTTAATTAATTTTACAACTTTTCGAATTCTTATTAATTAAAACAATTAAAATATGCCGGGCAATTCTTATTATAAGATACCGGTATTGCGTAATTATAAAATCTTTACGTAAAACTTTTTTCTTAAAGTTTTTTAAATTTGATAAAATTTTAAAACGAATTAAAAATATCGATATTTCGGTCGATTTAACCGACCTTTTTTAAAAAAATTAAATTTT